>WAAD01026433.1:142313-189534 GCA_013389945.1 Fregata magnificens | reverse complement strand
AAAAAAAAA
The DNA here is from genome assembly GCA_013389945.1 of Fregata magnificens. Taxonomy (NCBI): domain Eukaryota; kingdom Metazoa; phylum Chordata; class Aves; order Suliformes; family Fregatidae; genus Fregata; species Fregata magnificens. The sequence goes on along the minus strand of WAAD01026433.1, from coordinate 189,525 downwards.
AAATATATATATAAAGGAATCCTACAAATCTTTTTTTTTGTAAGCAGTACTTATTCCTACCTTCCACACAGATATGTGTGTTATCACCTATGCTGGGTGTTATCACAGCAAGCTGATATCTAAGACACAGTTGTACATTTTCAGCTCAAGCCATACAGGGATATGTAAAATGTCCCAAAGCCAACTGGAACTACACTTACTAAGTCTATCACTATGTTGGTGATGTCTCTTGAAATTGTTTTTCCAGATTTTCTGACTGTTGGTGAGGGGATATGTTAAGGCCTAGAGGAAATGAAGGCCAATGCACTGCAGAGCTTAGTGTATCCTGGCAGATTTGATGTGTTTAGCAGCACTCTCTGACACTGAGAACTGGGATGAAAAGTGGACATATTTTGCCTTCAAAAAAGGATGACAACATTTAAGCTGCCTTTTTGGAGTGGTCCCAGACCCATGCCCAGGAACTGTATGTGAAAGTGATATTTGGATGGGGATTGCACTAACAATTTAATAATGCAGGCAGTGGTGTTTCATGACCAGCACTGTCAACCAGACATTGCCTGCAAGTCCTCAGTGGGCTTAGGTGTCCTGAGGGGCCAGAACCATCCCCACCTCTCTGGAGGGGGTGTCATAGTGAGAACACAGCCTATCTGTCCTGAAAAGTCCTCTTCTGCCTGCCCCTCTGATGAACAGCATCAGGGATAGACTGGCTTACTCAGGAATAAGAAACATCACAAATACAAGGAGCGTGTGTGCCTGAGTTTGAGCAGGGAGAGGTTTTCTGAAATCCTGCTTTCTTCTGGTGTTCTTTGTGCCCAGGGGACGGTTGGGAAGCCAGAAGAAGTGAGTCAGGACAACCTTGGCTAAGGAATTTTTCAAGGAAAGAGAAGCATCGTACAGCTGCACTGAGACTGTCAGCTCCAGTTGCCAAACACCAGATGCTTGCTGTGGCATCTAAGATGAGCTCCCTGACCAGAGCTGCCAAACTGAAAAAATCAACAAAGAGAAAGAGCTGCATCTTAGTCAGCGATTGCAGGCAGTTTGAATGCAGCCAGCATCATCCAGCTCCTGCTCCTTTTTATGAGATCTGGATCTCACTCCCAGATGAAAAGGTATATGTGTTGGTAGTAGCATGAAATGATGTCACTTGTTAGCAAAGCAGCAGTTAGCTGAGATTAAAACTTGCAAGAGCAAAAAAGAAAACATTCATAGAATATGTGTAGGAAGCATACATACAAGATAGAAAACATTAAGATGGCAAAGGCATGTGCTTGGTGTTGACTGGATTTTTGACCTCCTTTGCAAAGTGGTGCTAAAAATCGGGTGAATAAAGAGTTCCCATCCAATTATTAGGGCTTATGGATTTTGAGTTTTTTTAATGAAAGAAGCATAGTTCCATTCTACAATGTTGCATGCCATACAGCATAGCAAAGGGCAAATTTGCTTCGAAGAGGCAATTGTCAATGTTTTTACGGTGCAGAATAGTATTTTACTCTAAACATGTCAGTGCAGATGGATCTGTGGCAACAGCTTTCCAAAAAAAGCAGCTGCAGAATCTAGCTCAGTTAAATCACTTAGTTGTACTGTATATTTGTATATGTGTGTATATATATACACTTAGGTAAATACATACACGCATGCATGCACACACATTCATGTAAATATATTTATAAGAAAATATAAATATATATGATGCTTCTGTTGTCCATCCATATACAAGAAGCACAGGGGATGAATTGTGTTCGGGCAGGAAGGGTCACACCCTGGCTGGACCATGGAAGTGCCACCATTTGTCCTTCCAATAGCCTCATGCCACTGCAAGACAGACCCCTTTGGTCCAAGCCTGGAAGAGCACTTGTTCCAAGTCCGATGAAGAGACATTCTGTATGGTCCTGTAAATGAAATTGGGACATGTGCCCTGTTTATTCATGTTCCTTTTCACTTGTTTGTCTCATGTTTAAATTTTAGACAGTGAACTTGTCAGATCTGGTCCCCTAAACTAATTTGTCTTCAGTCAATCAGTACATTTGGACCCTGTGTAAATACTCGTCTATAACAATTAATATGAAACACTATTAATGTGGGAGCCTAATGTAATAAACTGTAGTTTGTTCCCTTCCTGTTTACCTATTGGAATAAGCTTTTTCTTGTTTAAGCAATATTTGGTATTGTTTCGAGATAATTGGTTCTTGGCTTGTTTGGGATTTTTTAGTATAGCATGGTTCTGTGACTTCAGGGATTAAGGCTGGTGCAGGATGCAACATGGGTCTTTTGGGAGGTGTCCTGGCAAGAGAGCAGGCAGGCAATGAGGAGATCCTGGGGGACCTCCCAGCTTAGGATCGGGCAAAGCCAGCCTTTGGAGAGCCACAGTAACATGGACATTCACTGGGGTAGCACAACGGAGGGAATTTATGCATCAAAGTCCTGTGGTACCCAGTTCTGAGGAAGCTACACAGTGCCTCTTCCCCAGGTCTTGCCTAAAAGCACACCTAATAGCGCTGAGGAGGTGCTCAGCAGTGTGATAAAGTGATACCATAGGGGAAGATAAGAGCAAAAGAGACAGCTGAGCCGTACAGACTGGGTCATGGCCTGTGAGTCTGCTTTTATCCTAATTCTACCTGTATAAGACCGCTAGTGCTGTCCAAAACACATTATGCCTCTGGGTCCCATTTTCCTAACTTGCAGAGATAAGGTAATATTTACCTGCTTTTATATCTACACCAGAAAAAAGACCATTCCTGGATCCTGGTCCTAAGTAGTACACAACTGAGTGCCACACTCTTTCCAGCCCAAGGTTAGCTGCCAGAATGACCTCCTAGAAAGAAATCTAATTAAAGCTGTCATCTCCAGCCATATTGTAAATTACCCATTTGTATGTGGCAGAGGCAAGTGCTTTCAGAAGTGTCTGCTGTGTGTTTCTTAGTAAGCCATCAGCAAAGTCTGGCAAATATCTACTTTAATGTAATTTTAATATAACTATCTACCGTAATGAAAATCCCTAAAATAATATCATGATAATAGCTCAAAACAGTTAAACTCTATTGTAAGCTGTAGGATTTAGAATCATTACTGCAGTATCATTTTTTAAAGATATTATGTCTCCTCTGTGGGATTTTCAGGTTCATATTAAGCTTATAACACATATTAGCCATGACTACTTCATTACATCCATTTATTGAATGACCTCAGACACGTCAGCTGCCAGCTCCACCTTTGCTCAGCTCAGAACAATAGGTTGTGTGTTATTTAAGAGAGTGAGAGATTTTTGGAAAATGATGCTGCACCTCATAGTAATATTTAAGGCGCATACCTTTGCAGGAGGCATGGATGTGTTTCCCAGCTGTTTTCCTCCTTTCGGAATTCCTCCTGGCTGAGAAAGATTGAAAGCCCAGCAGATTCGCCCTGCCTAAGCAGGGAGGGAGGGAGGGAGGGAAGGAGGGAGGCGGTGTACGGAGATACCATTGCGATGGAATCAGAAAGCCCATCTGCACAACAAACTCTGTTCTTCCCTGGACTGAAAACTGAGGAACGCATTTTGCAAAGAGCACAGGTCTTCAGTTTTGTGGCCACTTCACCTCTGCAGGCTTTTGGGACATCTTTCAATTTTCATGAAATGTTATATCAGAATCATTGTTGACTCTGTCATCAAGTCCTCCACATACTGACAAAAGTGTTTTCCCTTGTGAAGAAGTTGGGTGATGTGATTTCTCAAATAGTTTTGATTAAGGGATGGATAAGATTCCCATTACAGTTGTTACAAATATGGGAAAACTGAAATATGTGAATGACAGGGACAGTCTTCTTTTTGAGAATTTTGTTTTGATTAAAAAAAAAAGAGCTATTTTAATTAAAAAGTTCTGGTAGACAGAAGACTGTGAGAGATCTTCCCTGCAGGAGTTCTGTGTAGGGAAATGCAGTAGGAAAAAGATGTGGGCACAGCATCCTGCAGTGATTGATCTGTGGTACTTGGCTGCAAGGGACCTAAAGATCACCCAGTCCGGTCCTTTAGAAGCTGTCAGGGAGCTACACAAGTGTTTGGACAGCCCAGAAAGGAAAAATACAACCTCAGAACTTGGATCTTCCAGTAATCCAGGAGGCAACACTGCCTATAGCATACACTATAAGGACGCTTCTTTTCACCTACCATATGGATAGGTGAGTTACTCAGCTTTGGGTTTACACTGTTTTCCCCATGGAGCTAATGAGACAATACTCTCTTACCACTGGGAATATCCATGAAAATATGTTTCAATTTACGTAATGGTCCATCTGCCAGTAAAAGAAGCAATATAAAACCACAGAGGTCAGGGGCAGATCTATTATAGAAGGACAGCATATGGCAATGCAACCATTAGATGAGCAACTCATACTCTTGAGAATGCTTTAGGACTGACAAGGGGTTAAGGCAAGTGTTGGTTCATTGCTAAATTCAAGACTCAAAATGAAAGAATGCAAATGCCTTGTACGAGCGTGTTTTAAAATAACACTTTTAAACAGCCGTAGGGACTCTGTGCAAGAGAGACTGAAAAGTTTTGAATAATGCATGCAAGATAATTTCCAAAATCGCCCTTTAACTAGTACCACATTATTTTCACTGTCTCCATATTCATGATTCACCGTTTGCTAATCCTGATGCATAAGGAATGAAGATAGCCCCTGTGGATAAGACCTAATGGACACCATCCTGGAATAATATACAGAACTCAACATCCAGACATGTGTCTTCAATTTAAAATAATTCAGCAATCATGTTCAACCAGAACCTGATTACACAAAATGGGACTTTTTAACTCCCAGACTTGGATCAAATTTTAAGGCCAGAAGGAAAAAAAAAAAAGCGCTATGTTTATACATTCCAGATACTGTGGTTGAGTTATCTGTACAGAAATTTAACTGTTTCTTTGAGCCTCTTATCAGCTCATCTGCAACTATTTTAAATGCTTTTGCTTTACCTGCCCTTTATAGTTCCTCAGTGAGTTTTCCAGCATTCCAGAATTGTGATGAATGGATTTCCTGGATCTGGAAATTAATTAAAAATGAAGTTGAGTGACCATGCTCCATTACAGTAAATTGTAGCTTTTTTCAAACAGCAACTGCTACATTTCTGTTCTTTTCTTTTTCTCTCCATAAATGCTGATGAGAAAAAGGACCCTGACTCAGAAACAATAATAGCAAGCCTCAGCAAATTGCCAAACAATGTCTCCCTTTGCAAAAGCAGTGGCTTCACTTTTTCCTGTGGTTCCATACTTTCTGTGTCAGCTGCTCTTCATCCTAGTACACAGGAGGCTATTAGTATCTCTTCTCCTAGTCTATAACAGAAAGGGAAGATCTGATCCTTTAGACTGCCTGGCCCTGAGATGGCCTTGAAGAAGGTCACAGCCTAGTAGGGTGTTCTGTGAACAGAAATAAGATTTGGATGCTGGTTAAATACCTGTGAGACTTACTTGTTACTGCTATAAGCCAGCTTTATTGCAGGAGAGAATTACACCCTGATCTAGTGTTTATATAGGGAATGCCACTAAAATCTCCAAGGATCTCACAAGAGTCCCTGCAGCTCTGGTCTCTCATGACTGAAGGTGAAATGGCTGAGACAAGACAGAGGTGCAGAGCTCCCAGGTTGCCTCTTTCCCCCTTTTTTTCACAGTTTGATTAGAGCAGAGTGAATCTTTCTTTCACACTCTCATGATAAAACCCAGAACAACCACCTGGCTTGAGATTCACTGTCATGACCCATTTTTCACTAACATCAGACCTATTTTGGTCAAAGACTTCTTTGTCATACCTTTTAAAAATGAGCAAGATGGGATGCAGGAAAGAACTGGGAACACTGCCTTGCAAGGGGTGTCCTCTGCTGCAGGTTTTGGCATTCTTCTGTCTTCAGGTGTGGGTACTTCTGGGAGATACCCTAAGGTACCATCTTTGAGAAGGCTGCCTGTTTATGGGGGCTAGATTTCAGAGAGATGTTCAATGCCTAAATGATGGCTACTGCTAAAAAGTAATGCGTATGGGGGCCCTCTCTCCTGCAGCCCCTCCTGCAAGTATGCCTTTGCAGTACTACCTGCTCTGACTCTTTGAGTTCTTGTGATTACCCTCCATGAGAGACTCAGCTTTCATGCGTAAAGAGCTAAATTTCTGATGCTGGCAGGCCTACTGAAAAGCTTGAAATTCATCATGTAATTTAGATAATATGTAAGAAGGCAAGTTAAATAATTTAATTCATTTTTTATTTATGCAATTTTAAAGCCAGTTTCATGATATCTGAAGACATAAGTCACAGAGGTTGAAAGCCAGAGGTTACTAACACCACTTTTGTTCTTTTGGAGTCTTTCACTTAAGACATTTCTTGGGAACATACTTGCTCTGTGTGTGGAAAAACATCATTAACAGCATGATGAGAGGTGCCTTTTGCTCTGTCCCCAAGTGCTCTGCAACATGATGATCCCAAGTCAAGGGCAGGAAAGCCTAATCAGTAATCTGTTGGCATCTGAAGGGTTTGATCGTAGAGCTGCGTGGGAAAATGTTCTCCCCAGTCCTTGTGGAAATATTCACAGGGATTTTGACATTTTTCCCTGCCCTTCCTAAATCAGGACTAAAAGTCAAAACCAGAAAAAAATTCTGCAACATGATTATAGACAGAAAAGATACTTCTTTCATTAAGATGGGTTAATAAAACCCATGTTTGGTTACTTCCAAATAATTAAATTTAATGTTAATATTTTTAAGATAAACATCTTTTTCAATACCATACATTTTCCAAACAAGAAATATTCTTTTGAAACAGAAAATGAATTTATTGTTCAGAAATCACGGGCATGGGATACTTTGACCATTTCAAAACATTTTCTTTTCCTTTCCCCTTCCCAAAAAACACTTTTCAACTGGGAGACCGATCCAAAGGGAAAATTGTTCCAGGTTTAACACAGATGTGTTTTTCCCAGATCAACCCTTTTATCAAAAAACCCTACTGGGGCTGAAGCTGATTGTGGGAATGGAATGGCACAGTCTGTTTTGGTGGGGTTTTGTATGAAACTCTCTCAAAAATGGGTTATACTTCCAGTCCCCTCCGCACTGCTGGCACACGCAGCCCTGAGGATGTGACTTGCTTGCCGAATGCCAGGCACATGGCCCGGTGACGGTGCTGTCCCACATCTTCTCCATGTACTGTAATGTTACCCTAAGAGGCTTTGTTCCTGCTGCACAAGCTGAAGCCAGACCACGTTAACCATCTCACTTATTTCATAGATGTATGTAAAAGGACGAAAAAAAATCCCCATGTTCTTTACCCTGTTCTTCATCTCAGCTGCAACATCCTGACCCAGCCAGGCCCATTTTCGCATTAGTTCACAGAAATAGCTGATATAAAAATTTCTGATGCTAACCTCTCCCAGGTCTCCTCCAAGCTGACTGCTTCTCTCTCAAGCCAACTTCAACTTAGCGCTTCATCACGAGAGCGCAGGCCAGCACTCAGCAATGAATGTCACCATGGTCTTTCTGGGCTGGACAGGAGCCTAAAGGGTACACACTGGTGAGATCATGAGCTAAGGAGGGGGTTGTTTTGACAGTTGAAAATCTCTGGCAAATAAATCCCATGGAGAAAACAAATTACTTGCTTCTAGGAAGATACATACACCACCGAACCATCTGCAAAGGCACAGGTAGTGTTGTTAGTTATTGCCAGGGAACAGGAATTGTGTGTGGTGAGTCTTGCCAGGAAATTAGTACGAGAACAAAGTGTCACAGATGCAATATGTTATTTGGGCAGGAACCATTTCAAATTCCAGCTCTTTTTTTTTTGCAAGTTGGTTCTTTAGGTCCCTAGCTGTTGCTTGCTGCTACATTCCCTTATGAACACCATGACTCTGTTGGGATAGATCACTGAAGTAATTTGTCTCATTTTGTTGCAGCTAAAATGTGATGGTGATGATGATGATACTAACCTCTTCTGTAGGCCACACTGCCATTTACTGAGGACGAACTTCTGCATCAGCCTGTGAACCAACATCCAACCTTTGCACTGTTTCTTTTAAAGGCCTTGTACATAGCTAACAGTGACATAAATTGCTTTGGGATTTGGGGCTAAAGACTCTCATTGCTATTTAAGCACTTCGGTTTGGAGGAGATACTCATGCCTCAGATGTCCTCAGAATGACCCTTTCTAGGTTTGTCCTGAGACGGGGCATGTTTTTAAAGTCTGTCTGAGTGGTGAGCTGCTCTCACTGTAAAGAAGAGGATGATTTCCCCGTGCTCTGGCCATATTTGCTGTGCGTGGCTGTGGCTGTGCCCCTCCGTGCAGCTCCACAGGGACAGGGCGCTCTGCGAGAAAGCTGGGTCCGGAGCTGCAGCCTGGAAAAGCACTAAGTCACTTAAATAGTAACATCATCATAGCAGTATGGGAGACTTCTGCAGGCATCAGGCAGAGACAGAATAAAGGCCCTTGGGGAGTAATCAAAGTCATCCTCTTTTAAATGAAGTTGCATTTGAGAAGAGAAAAGAAATGGTGGCTAGAAATGAACATTACTCCATAGTAGCAAATAGGAGCCACCGGTCCCACTGTCTTGTTTCATCTTGAGTGGGATTGAAATTGTTGCTATTAGCGCTTATTGTTACCTTTACTCATAATAACCAGACCATTTAATAGTGCAGTTGTGTAGAAGAGATCCAGTTATTGGCCAGGCCATTGCAGTGATAGGGGCTGTATAAACACCAGACAAAATGATGGTCCCTCTCTCAAAGAGCTTACAGGGCTGGCACCAACATCTTCATTTATGCCAAGGTCTATTTACAGCCTCAGAAAATCAATGGACATGGTCTTCCCAGGGTCCATGAAGAAGTCTCATCACCCGCTCTGCCTCCCTCTCCCCCTGGCACTGCTGTGCTCCCCCACCATGCTTTCCCAGAGAGGGAGGTAGGGCTGAGAGCCCCTTCACAGCGCTGGCCTTGCTCCTGTCCTCCAAAACACCACGACAAAGCTTTCCTCTCCCTGATCTCTCCCTGCTTCTCCTTTGCCAGCCTGACCAAAACCAGCAGCCCTGCTCTGCAGGCTTGTTGTGCTTCACTGACCTTTCAGGCACACAGTCTGGCTTTCCAGGAGAGGTCGGAGGTAGTTGTTTGTCAGATCACTCCCAGGCACTCTTGTGTTTATAATGGTAGAAGGACGTGCCTCTCCCAGCCCGCCTTCACACAACTGCTGCGATAGTTCATTCATGCAGGTGGGCTGTGCAGTTGCTTCATTCCTTCAGGCGAAGATTTGAAGCAGTGGCAGGACAGCACCAGAAAGAAAGGTCTTTCTTAGCGCCCATGTTTCTCAGGAGAATTTAATTGGATTTTTTTTCCTCCTCTGTGATGGTTACCGGCTTTATCTGATTGTTCCCATCTGCTGGCCATTCCTCAAAATTCAACATAGTGATCTCACTTCTCTGCACTCTGCACAATCAGAGCAACTGTGGGGGGCCTGGCACAAGGCTCTGTGCCAGAGGGGATGGAGTCAATGGGCTTTGTGTTCATGTTGATGTTGTATGGCATTCATGAGAGCTTGTCTGGGAGAGATGGGGTGTGCCACAGGCAAAGAGCCCAGTCCCCCTGTGGGAATGGTACCCTGTCTTTTCTGTTGTCGCACTGAACATCAGAGGATCTTGGTGGCGGCAGCTCTCTGGACTCTCATTTGACTTGGGCTTGTAGGACTTGATACAAATCAAATCACTTTTGTGCTCCCTACACTCGTGTGGGAGCTGAGATGTCCCAGCAGAAAGTAAAAATCATGTAAACTGGAAAAGTCTTTTTCAGCAGCAGCCTTTGGCCAAAAAGCAGCCAAAGCACAGTACATTGCAAACTTCTTTGACCTTTTTGTTAGACTCCACCATGTCTCTTCACTTGCAACAAGCTTTGTTCCCTTTTGTAAGACACCACTCTTTCCAGACCTAACATTCCCACTCTGGTGGCAACTGATCTGTCTCCAAGTATCTGAACTCACACACTACTCTAAATAGAAATGCCAAGTCACCCTCAGTTCTCCTTTCATACAGCCTTCATGGCATTCATATTCTCTGTTAAAAACCCTAAGCAAGCTCAAGAAAGGCCACCAAGGACTAACAACTCCTGAAGAGAACCCTGCTTGCATATCTAGGGCTTCATCAAAGAAAATAGTTTCTTTGATGGAGTTTTTAAAGCCCTCTTACCACCACGAAACAGTGATTTAAGGACATTAAGAATAGATCAATTAAAAAGCAACATTTCTTCAGTTTCAGAGTGAAGCAAGGCTCATAGGAAAAGGCAGTGCCTTTTATTAGACCATGGAAAAAAAATTGACAAACTTTCAGGCATCTGATGTCCCTCCATCACTCCTGGCAAAGAAGGAGCAAACAGTTAAAAAAATGCTTTAAGGGCAGAGAATCCTGGCAGATCAACATCCAGGTTTGAACCAGTCTGTGTTAAGCAGGATAGTGAAGAGGCTAATGAAAAACAGCCTTTTGCATCCCCAGGTTTTCTGCTGATATCCTTTGTCATCCTCAGCTGTGTGTCAAGCCAGGGTCTGGTGCTAAAATAGCACATGTTGTTCTCTTCTTCCAACACAAGTGGAGCACAACTGTACTTATGCTCATTGTCTCTGATCTACCTTGTTCTTAGGCACTGTCCTGCCTCTAAAAGAATACGAACGTGAAAATATTTCTCACCTTCCCTTTCTGAGGGGAGGTCAGAGCACTGTATGATCAAATGCTCCTTCCCCCTCAAAGACCTCACTGGGCTGCTGTCTTCTTCTGTCTCAGCATCTACATGAAACCCCAGCTGGCTGAGTCCTGCTTGTCATGGACCATCGCTCTTTCCCAGCTCCCACCTGGGGGAAATCCACACCTGGGAGAAGCCACAGCTGAAAAGCAAGATCCAGGTGAGGATACTTGAAAAAAAAATGTTTCTAGCAACATACTCTGTTCTCAAAGGCTGTTGTCCCCGTGCTCTAAATGTCTCTGTGCTTTCTCCTCATGACCGGACACAAAAAGGGACAGGTCCTCCAAAGTGCTCTGGATTCTCATTTTTACTGTGTGACAAATCTGAAGAGCTCTGGGCAAACGTTCAAGTCAAGGATTTTCTGCATTGTGTGTAAAAAAGCAGTATTTCTGTATGTGTAAATTACAGAGCAATCTTTTGTAAGAGTGCGCACCTGACCTACAAAAAAGGAGGGGCCCGGTCCTGAGAAAACTTTGTGCTAGGTAGTGTTTGGGGGCCAGTTAATGGCACTTGCAATATATGTCTGGAGAAGGCCTGAGCAGGGAAGGACTGGCTGAGGGACAGCCCTAAATAGGTCCCAAATGGGTCCCACCCCAGAGGGGTCTAGGTGGGATGGCTAAAGGGGTCCCAGCTGCTTATAGGGTGTACGGCAGTGAAAGATGCCTGGGGAAGTGAAGCTGCCTAGGTATACAGAGACGCATCCTGGGGACTCATGAGATGAGATATGGGTCAGGAGATGGGCACACAACCCAAAGACACAGGGTGCCATGGAAGCTGCAGCGCTGAGGAAGCCAGGGGAGGTCATAAGGGGTGGGTTGCTGCTGCTGCCAGGGACAGAGGAGTGATGAGCTTTCTGATATTTGCGGAGGGAGAAGGAAGTGCATTTCAGTGTCAGGAGGAATCCTGGCAAGTCATCCCTGCTCTTCTGAAACAACCTTTTCTTCATAACATCTGAGACAGCAAATATTTTATGAAGAGTTAAGGTCACCTCTGAAGTTTTGACCTCATTCCCTTTGAAATTGGTTAAGATTAAGTGATTTGGCTGAACCTAGCAGATGGTGCAGTAAACTGGACAGGCCTCTCCACCCCCTCAGCCTCACAGACAAGCAACACGCTGTACTGGAAGCGGAGCAGGAGCCACAGTGCTTCGTTGTCTGTGACTCTTGGTACGGAGACAAACCCAATAGCCCCCAGGCTCCTTCATACAGATGTAGACATGAGCCCTCTTGGACACCCACTGCACTGGAATGAACCCTGATCTTAGAAAACCTCATGCAGTCAGAGCATGCTTGTGACTTTTTTCTGGTGCTTTTTGGGTTTAAGTGTAATTGGGGGGCGGCGCTTAAAGTTTAAAGCAAGCACTGAACTGGAAATTGCATTTTTTTTTACTCTCCAGTTTACAAGTGATGTTAGGAAATAGCAACCTTCCATCAGCTTTAAGAGCGGATGGAGTGAATAGGAAGAAGAACGACAAAAAAGTGGGTGTAAAACAGCACAGGAAGAAGCAGCATTAAAACAACAGCCCTGCCAGGCACAGCGTGCTGGCCCAAGGCGACTGCAGAGCCCAGACTGCAGGAAGAGGGGGAACTTGTTAATCTGAATGCATGTGTTAGTGGTGGGGCAAGTAGTGATATTCATCTCTGAGGTCACTCAACAGCTACTTTATAGTGGTCAAAAGTTCACACTCGAGGGACTACTAGAACCAGGTAAAAAGGCGGCACCTTGCCCAAAGACGTTACCAAAAAAAACCCCCAGGGCAACTTGTAGAAGAAGAGTAGGATCCTGCCCAGTGCAGGACTGATAAATCTCAAACAGCTTTGGGGCAGACTACAGACATTTCCTTCAGAACTACTTTTCATCCATTCAGAAGGATGGTATGGGAGGTACCCATGCTTTTCCTTCACATAAGAATAGAGATGTCTGAAAACCACCCAGGGTATCCTCTAGTTTCACAGCAGTTCAAAGGAAACCCTAAAGCTTTCAAATGCACGTAGACCTTGAGCAGTTTTTGGTCTGGAGAAGTATGGCATATGGTTGAAATGTCAGGAGGCACATTGCAGTATCACCCAGGGAACTGACTCCAGAGCCCTGGAAATCCTCACATGAACAGGAGCTTGGCATTTCTGCAGAGGAAAGAAAAAAGGCTAAGAGCCGATGTGGAGAACAAGAAATCAATTCAGAAATAGTTATATGAAGACAGGCAGTGTAAGCTTCATGACAGCAGTTGTGTACCCTCCTTCCTTGGATCAAATATAAAGCCCCTTGAAGTCCAGGAATTCCTTCCGGCGACTGGTGCAACTTTTGGATCGAGCACATGCTTGCCACCTGAACTAAGGTTTATCTTTTTGGGCGTCGTACAGTTCAGTCAACTTAACTTGCCAGCACAAAAAGCACGTTTAGTCAATGCAAGCTTCAATCTACACAAATAAAACCACTCTTAAACTGATTAATATGAACAGAAGGGGATGCCTCTAATGGGCTCACAAAACATATTTACCTCCAATCAGACTCACTGAGCGTGCCGTCCTTACAGCACACAAAGTAAAGCATTCAAAATGCATGAAAGAAGTGATCTTCTATTTGGAAATTGTCCCTACAATGCCACAACACTAGAACTTTCCAGGTATCATATTATGGACTCTCTCCATTAACTTTTTGCTTGTCACCTCTTGGTGTGCATAATTGTGTCAAGCTTTCTCAGTGCACAAGAACTTTTCAGGGAAATCCTCATAAAAAAAGAAAAAGAAAAAAAAAAGAAAAGAGAATGTCTTAGATAGATCTGGCAAAAGTTTCACATTACAAAAGTGATATTGATCTAAAAAGCCTTACGTTATTACCTAAGTAGTTTCCAGTTGTTCCTGGAACTATTATAACACAAAGACCATTGCCAGTTCCTTAGAGAGGGAAACTCATTAGGGTTGCAAGAATTAGCTGAAATTGAAATTCTCTGACATCTTCATGAAGAAAAAAAGGTCTGTTTCATTGCAAACAATTCAGATTTTAAGAGATTATGTCAGGTTGTAAATGTCTGCGCAGTTGAGAGAATGGCTTTTCTGGTAATAATGTATTTCTAATTTTCACATAATAAGCCCCAAGAATTGATGACTAGAAAGACATTATAGTAATGGGGAAGGCTCTGTTAAAACATTAGTACAGATTTTGAAGTTGTTAGAGAAATTACTTTGCAAGAAATTTGCACGCAAAACGCTGGAGCAATGAGAAAGTGGTGTAAGAACTGGTGGGTGTGGTACTCCCCTGTTGGATGTCAGGAATTGTCCATATTCCTTTTTTCACAGGGGCAGAAGGACACCTGGCAGGATCTTTTTGTGAAGGCTTCTCTGGAGGTGCCTGCAGCAGTTGTAAAACATCTGTGGCTACATACGTACTGGCACCACAGCTAAAAGTGAATCTGGAAGCGTCAGTGCTAACCATGAAGACTTTTAGCCCCTGGAGACCCAGAACATCCTTAGCCACAAATGAAGCACAAGGTGTGAGAACAACTGGGACCAACCACCAGAAGTCATAACGTGATTCGAGGCAAGATGTGATGGTTTTATTCATCTCCAATGTCAAGAGGCAAATCACTGACTTTGTAATTCACCATAAAGAGCACTGCCCTACTTGGGGTGAATTTTCTGATTTCTGACTGTCATGTGTGCTACACCCTGGGGAAGGTCAATCAGCAGGCAGAAACTGCTAGGCAACCACAGCTGGTCCTCAGCATACAATCGACTGATAGGAGCTGTTAGACAGCATCCATATGGTGTTTGAATGAGACATCCCTCCATCAGCATGGGGCGCGGGAGAGATTGCTTCTGAAGACCCTCCCAGGACCATGCAGTGGAATTTAAACCTTAGATAATTCAATGCCATAATTATTTTTCTCACTTCTGTTCAGTCCCCAACATTTTATTACTCATGACACAACATTTATGACCCCTCTGAAATCCCAATTAAGAATTGTAATAAGAAATGACTGAGTGCTAGTGCTGGCGATCTGTCTTTCCTTGTAAAAATAGCCGTATTTTAATGACCTAGACAGTATGCATATGTAACATGGTCTATTTCTAAGTGAAATCAAACACAAATCCAAATGCAGGCCAGTGCTGCCAGCAGGTTACAGCGATTCTCTCAGCTTTAAAGCGGATCTGGAAGGAGGAGCTTTGTTTTACCATTTGCCAGCGCTGTGCTATCCTTGGGGGCATGATATATGGCTAAGCATTGTGTTATGATATAACAACACAAATATAATTTAATAACGTGGGTGTCAAATGGCTAAGATTTATGGTCAAGGGGGCTAAATGTTCACAAAAGATTGCTCCAGAGATGCAGTCCTATTGGATTAAGAGAGAAAAACCGGCTAACACAACGCTTTAGACAACGCATCTCTGTGTGGCTGGAGGCTTTGGATCGCTTTTTGCACTGTATTAATATTTTCTTGCTGCATTTCCAGAACCTCTCTTTCTAATTATAGTTTCCTGGGTTCACTCTGTGCAAATTAAAAGCACATTACTATTTTGTAACTATGGTGTATGAATTGTGTGCTGCTGTTTAAACAACAGGCTGTGGAGTGGGCCAGATGCGGCTCCTTTCATCTTAGTGTCACTGCAAATGTTTGTATGAGCAGCTTGCAGGGTCTCTGACTTACAAGAAGATCCAATCTATGATGAGTGGGCAGATGCTTTTTATCTTCCAGCAAAAAAAAAAAAGAAGTAAGCTTGCTAAAGCCTTTCCAAATCAGTAAGCTGGAGGCGGGGGGGAGCCGAATGAGGATTTGTGCGGCACCAGGAAACCCACCGCATGTCACAAGTCTGATCAAGGACAAGGTCCCTCCCAGCTGCAGCAGCTGGAGTAGCCCAAACCTTTGAAAAATAAACTGTAGTTCATAAGAAAGAGACCCTTCGCTGCCTTTCACAGGGTCCCCACTGATGCGTCATCTCATCTGGTGGCCGTCCTGGTTCCTTGCCTTCCTCTGTAGTGGCCGGCAGTTGGCCTCTTGTCCTGAAAAGCAACAGCTCTCTAGCTCTGCTGTGGCTGCAAATGTCTTGCTGACAAAGTCTCTTGAGATGGAGCAACAGCTCTGCTGAGAGACACTTTAACAGCACCCAAACAATTTAGAACTGGAAAAACCTGGGCTGCTGAGGAAATGGGAAATGGATTCTGTTGCCATCATGACAGCCGCTCACCTTGTGCTGTTTGCAGCAGGACTCCCTGCCTTGCTGGCAAACCCTGAGGAATACACCTTTCTCATGGATTTATCTAGCTTTATACTCTAAACCCAATCTGTTCTTCCAAGGCTGGCAGAGGCTTGCTCCCTGAAGGAGCATGCTGCATGCTGCCGCCGTTGCACCCATACACCTCCAGGCAGCAACAGCTTCAGATGAAATACTGGGGCAATGTGAGACATCTGCAAAGTGCCAGCTGTCTCTGCTACAGTGGGCTGGGAAAGGACTTTTCTGCCTTCAGCTGAATGTGCAGAAGCCCCTTATGCTGTGTCCCTTATAGGGCTGCACCCAGCTTTGCTCCCTATTACCCTATGGCAGTTTCTTTCACTCAGCCTGCCCCAGGGGAGTCAGCCACAGGTTTGTAGGGTAAGGTCATCTGCAATCATGCGCAATGGGCCCAAATGCTTATGAAATCATGAAGATACTACTGTATACACGACATCGCATGTGCCATGTGGTTGAGATCTGGGTCAACACTATTCTTGCCAGGTAAACTTGGGGTTGGTTTTGCTTTTCCTGCGTGTTTTTTGCTGTGGTTTAGAGACCGAGTCCTGTCCACAAATCTCGGTGCAGTGAAGTAAGAATGCCAGTATTTTCAACTGGTATTTTTGGCAAGAAGCAGACTCCCACGCTGTTTGAAGAAGGCCCCAAGGGTCCCAGTGCTTTTCCACCATTAAAAGCCACAGCTTCATGGGTTTCCCTCCCCCTGCCTCTCCCCTTTTCCTTATCTACCTTGCTCCGGTGGCCAGAATTCAACTTCCAGCCCAGCCACGGGCTGCCTTCATGACCCTGGTCAGTCACTCACAATCTTCTGTTTCCCTGCCTGAAAAACGGCAACACCACTTCCCCGTGGGAGGATCAGGAAGACGAATGCCACGCAGGGATGTGAGGCAGCCAGCTCCTGCGGCACGGGGGGACCCATAAACACTCGATCGCGCCCTACTCGCTCACCTCTGTCCTCCTCCTCTCTTGACACACTGCTTCCTCCTCCTGCTCATCAGTGAGCCCTGAGCCCCAAAGGGCCTTCACCTGCCTGAAATTTCTCATCTCCTCTACCTCTTGCCTTCCCCCGGCCTCCAAAGAAGCTGCCTGCCAGACCTGTAGCCTTGGCTGCAGGCAAGGGAGGCAATAATTCACCTGCCCACCTTCGCAAAGCATTTTGAGACCCTTGCTTGATCAATACTGTCTCAAAAGGCTGAGGGATTTGGGGGGCAAAGGGGAAAAGGGGAAGGCAGGGTTTATGATGTATTTATTAATTCCAGCCCAAGCAAGAATCTTGCTGGTGGGGAGGGGAACCAAACGGAGCTTCCTTCCCATGCTGATATAATTACTGTGTTTACATTTGCAAAAATAATAAAAGGTTTGGGACACAAATTGGCCTGAGGCTTGAGCCAGCCTTAAATTTTTTTTTTTTCAGTCTAACTCCTAATCAGTTACTCTGTACCTCAGTGGTCCCGTCTTGCCTATGCTGATTTACTGGTCAGTTTTACTACCGTTGTTGTAATACATATATAATAGGGGTTGTCATTGCTTGTCAGCATTCGAGGTAAGCCGTTTCCCAACAGAACTTAAGCAACAGATAATACCTGCTTTTTTAAGCAGATGCTTTATCTGAATGTAACTAATGAAAAGGTTGGACTGGAGCCAGGCCTCCATAAACTCTTTGCACCACTGGTGTAAAGTCAGGATTTGTCTGGTCAGCGGACTGGAAGAGTCACGGTAACAGGCCATGCCTGCCCCTGCCCAGGAGAAACGTGGCAGCTTGGCTGGTCCCCAAATGTCCCTTAAGCTCCCAGTCAATGGTGCTTCTCTTGGAAAAGCGTGTCGGCATCCCCCTGCCCCAGACCCGCGCGGGGCACACATCGCCTGCATCAAAGGAATTGGGGTATTGGCTTATGGATGTTGAGGGGCTTCAGTACTTGCATTGACGGGACGGTGGATGCACGGGTAGCGAGAGGCACGACGATAACCACCTCCCCCTCCACCTGTCAACGCGCTGCAGGCAGACCGGGCCTTTTACAGTTGTCACCACGCTTCCCACGCAGATGTCTAAGAGAAACACTGCGAAGGACAGCGCAAAGAAACGTATCAACCAGAGGGAAAGCAAACAACCAACCCCTCCAAGCCCCAAAGTCGGTTATTTTATCANCCGCCGCGGGGCTCCCTCTGCCGCCGCTCGCGGCTGCCGCCGGCGGGCTCTGCCCTCCGGGGGTTACTGCCTCTGCCGCTCCGCAAAGCGCGTCTGCGAGCCGCGGCCGCATTTATTTATTTTTTGTTTTATTAATTAGCTTAATCTTTGGAGCTGTCGTGGCCGCGGGTTTCTGACAGAGGCAGCAAGGAGGCTTCGGTTTTAATTCGAGCTGCAGTTAAAAAGTGCTGTCACTCTGACCGAGGAGCATGGATTTGTACGGCAGGAATTAAACAGGATTGCCGTCGCTTTAATTATGGGGAAGGAGAGAAGTAAAAGTTTGCAAATGGGGAGGAAAAATCATCGTAGCTAAAGCTAGAACAGCCTGGACAGATCAGGGATGCGGCCCTGACGTCAGGACATACGCTGCATGGGTAACGCCTGCACAGACCCTGAAACATGTTCCGGAGGAAGAAACATTTTGGGAGATCCGTGGGCCAGACTGACAGTGTGGGGGCTTCTGGCTCCAACGCTGGCAGAGGTCTGGCTGGAGCTCCTCTGAACGGTCCTCTGTGTAAAGGGCAAAGGCAGGTTTTGGTCCTCTGACCAGAGAAAATGCTGCATTTTCAGATTAAGAAGTGTTTCAGAAGCATGGAAACAATGGAAGTGCACACAGATTACATCAAATGTGCTGCAAAGGGTGATGGGAGATTAAAAAGTATAAGCGAAAGGCAAGGACGGGATACAGATACAGTCGCTAGAAGCAAACTCTGGGTGAGGAAGAGCTGATGGCCACCGTGACCCCAGGCAGGGTGGCTGGAGACATCCCACTTTCACCCGAGGGCAGGACAGCTGAGGGAACGGGTATGTGCAGGGCCAAAACTCTGCCTTGCAACTTTGAAATCCGAAAGGCCCCGTTTACACGCACCGTTGCTTAGGGGACCTGTCTTTCTGCATTGTAGTTCTGCAGTAAAAATATCTGATCTTTGAAAAACATTTCCTACAATCAGAGAGCAGTTGATCTACCCAGAGAAAGAAGCCAAACCGCAGTGAGAGATCCGCTGAGGTACCTTCCCTGACAGGCACACATAAAAGCTGTATTCAGGGAGAAAAGGAGACACTGCCCGGGGTCTGGGGAGCGAAACCAGACCATCAGTTTGCTGTTTGGACACCAGGTGGATGTACAGCCTCACCACAAGCAGGACGGAGACGGACCGGCCTCGTCTGAGGACTGTCATATGCGAGGTGAGAGAAGCCAGACCATTTTGTACCCCAGAACAGCTCTTCTTTCAGGAAATGAAAAAGCAGTGACTCAGGCAGTGACGAGACAGGGAAACAGACATACACTGGAGAGGAGGAGCTCTGCACTGTGACTTTCATGGGACTGCAGACAGAGGACACAGACTCAGAGGCAGCTTGGGTGCCAGCTGCATCAGGATCAGCTGCAATGTCATACCAGCACCTCTGGTGAGCTGGAACTGGCCGGGCTCTGGAGAGGAAGAGTCATTACATCCTCCAACACTTGTGTGGGGTGTTTAAAGAGCAGTTGTGGGAAGTGAGATGTTGGGTGGGCTCATCCTAAGGCACTGAGCACAGCAGTGAAATAAATCCCCTGTCCGGTCCTGTCTCATCACAGGAGACCAACTGAGCTTGCTGTACCCATGGCAGGTAGCGGGCACAAGCAGGACCCTAGTAAGACCAGCATCAGCTGTCTTTCATCAATGAAAATCGTACCATTGGAGAAAAGGAAACCTGAGCAAGAGGCAAGGTGGGCTTGTGACACCAAGCTATGGCTGCTGCTAAGGGGTATGAGGCCGACCACAGACTAGATGCAGCAGAGGAGACTGAGGCCAGGTCGTCTGGGCATATGGCAATCTCTACTGAGCTCCGTTCTCCTTCTGAGACACGCTCAGGCTCATTCAGGAAATGCCTCAATCGGTGGAAAAGTCCAGATGCGCTGCACATGCAGCTGAGTACTGCAAAGCTATAAGGCAGCGGCCACATGGTGGGGTTAGTCAGAGGCTCCAGATGGGTATCTGAAAGCATAAAGATCGCTTAAGCCAGGCACATACCATAAAACATTGCTACTCTGTGGAGCAAAGTGAGGTAAAGGGTGATACTGGGGAAGGAAATCTAGCAGCATCACTGCTCTGAAGCCATCAGCCTGTAGCATTTGTAAGTAGAGATGACGTGAATACAGAAAGGGGAAATGTCTGGGCTGAGAATGACCCATTCCCTATGCTTCTTTGATGGGAACATTTTTGCCAGTTTGCCTTTGGCTGTTAGTGAAATGTGCCTTCTGATAACAAGCAGTGTGGTGAATAAGCCATTGTGGACTGCACTTGTCATTAGATTGGAATGAGAGAAAATGACATTGCCCGTTGTCTCTACCGAGGCTTCACAAATCTTTTACGTGATAAAAGACACGATCTGTCAACCTGCCTAAAAGCCCTTCTCAAAGTTAGACCTAGACAGTCAAATCAGGCGTCAAACACAACAGAGTACTGGAGACAGCAAAATGCTTAGTACTTTTGGACTGGGACAATCACCAGCTGCAAATGCCACAGCAGATGAGTCAGTCCTATCTGCTGAGGGCTGAGAACAAAAGATGCGGGGTTTTTTTGAAAGTGCTAAGCAATTTCAGAGGTGGTGTCATGGGAGGGATCATCTCATTGAACTCCACATCCAGACTCTGGGCTCTTTTTTCAGTCACTGAAGATGTAATCAATATCACCAGTGAACTGTAGAGCATTATTTGCTCTGTCTTAAAGTGCTTCTCCTAAGAAGCTTGATGTGTTTTAAAATTATTACTTTCCATTGGCTGTGCAAGCATCTGCAAGGGACTAGTTCATCTGTATACACCTGCACTGTAGTTGTCTAAATGTCAGTGAGAAGGGTCTTCTCCTATGTGGCGTGTCCATACTTCTCACATGAGGAAAAGACAGACAGATGAAAAGAAGATCCATGATTGCCCGAAGAAGGGCAGATTTGGGACAGTGCAGTGTGTGCAGTGTGAACAGAAGAACACAAAAGGAGCCACCTGACTGCCTCATGGGTTAGGAACCTGATCCTGAATGATCATTGTGCTATTAGCTATACTAATTTTTTACTCCATTTCCAAGCAAGAATGATGCTATCTGAAGGACACTCAGGCAAGGACTGAGAACAAGACGTCATGGTGCCCTTGTCAAGGTCTGGCTGACGTGACTCTGTGCTCAGACAATGGACCAGAATTCCTCAGCAGAGCTCAAAACCGGTTCAGCTTTGAATGGGAATTTGAACACAGAGTACTCACAAAGCAACAGGAAGCTGGGAGTCAGGAGAGGCAAGACATTGTTAATCAGTGGAAAACAAGCAGGAAGGCAGCTCTGTCTGGCAGTGCGGGAACACTGCAATGGAGCCCTCACAGATCAGATAGCAGCTGAGCACAAAGACGGATGGGTCAGAGAACCTCAGATATTTCCCTGAAGAGAAAGTCCATGTGGTCCAGCTGAATAACACAGTGCAGCGCACAGAAACACTTAGGAAATGCTTGCACAGAGCTCCCAAGAGCCACACATTTAGGGTTACATGCACAAGTGACTAGGGGAAGATCCAACAATCAAATAAGGACCCAAAACAATGGCCACAGCCTATGCTGCAATATCACTGGTGATGTTCACAGGCTTACAGTAATGGTGAAAGGCAAACCAAGAAAGCAGTAAATAGTAGGACTAGATGGCCAACACATTTGGACTTATGGGCTAGAGCCAGAGTGAAGAGTAATGAGTACAGCTGTTTACTACTGTCTCTTGAGGCTTAGAAAGGTGACACACAGCAAGGGCCAACAGGACACCGCTCAGCACCGATCTGTAGCAGAGACATGTTACAGCCTTGAGCTACAAGTTAAGGCAATAGCAGCTCATGTTTTTAAGTGCTGGTTTGATTCTTTATGTGTCAGCCAACAAGCAAGGACCATGTCCACCCTCTTTGAGCCAGCTGAGGTTCCTGGCCAAAGCACAGGGAAGCAGGATGTGCTGCCTGAAAGGATTTTTGCTCCTGCAAACACAGTATAGCTCTATACATCCCTTCTCTCTTACACATTTATATGTCTTGGCTGAAAGAGTTTCTTCTGTAAAGATGTGGGGGTTTGATCAGAATTCACATATTTAGTTGAAAAAATGCTCAACGTGCTGATCCTGATGTTCAGTTCTCTCCATGTCTCATTGATGACAGTCACATGTCAGCATCAGTTCAAAGGACACCCAAGTCCCATGAGAGACTCACACCTGTGGAAGACAAGAGGCCTTTCTCCTTTTCTATCCGTTTCTACCTGCCTGTCCTCCTCCCCTAACCATGCCATTCCACCCCTCTGTCATGCAGTTTTTGGTCCGATGAGCGTCAGCGTCAGCACATGGTAAGTGATGGGAGCGCATGGCCAAGAATGGGACCAGTGAGGAAGAAAAGTGCAATTTTCTTTTGGTCAAAGTGACTTATGTCAGCTCACAGCATCTCCTGAGGCCATACATACCCCTAAAGCAGGGTGGCTGGCCAAAGCTCAAAGTGGCAAAAGACATAAACCTAAGCACAGGAATCATCCTCCTTCCCTTCAAAGCTCCTATGCTTTAAGTTCAGCTTGTGTACTGTACTCTGTTGGATAAAGAGTTAAATTAGCAAAGGATGGGGTTTGGATTACTAGTCGCAGTAGTAGTAGAGGGCTCAGTGCCGAAAGGACTCATTCAGCTCTCTGTTCTTCTGAGATGCTCCCAATTCAGGCTTCAATGTGTAAAGTCCCTTTGTAGAGAGGTCCTTCTGTGGGTGTGAGGTATAGTGTGGTCTGTAAATGGTCTGTAAAGAGCTTTGGGTTCCTTTTAAGACACTGTGAGACAATCTGTGAATTCCTTTACTTGCATTTGTGTGCAGTTACTTGCGCATAGACCAAGTATAGTTGAAGGCTTGCCAATACTAGTGTGGGATTTACAGTCCCCAGCCCTTTATGAAGGCCTTCTGGAGATTGCGAAATGTTAAGTAAGCATTCTCAGCATTTCTGGAGAAAACTGTCATTTTGTGGGATTACCAAAACCAGGTGTTCTTCACTGCAAAATGCCTGTCCCTTTCCTTTGCTGCAGATCGATCTGTACTCAAGTGAAGCAGCAAGACTGTCCCACACCATGGTTTCAGAGATGAATACTCCTAAGGTGAAAATCAGCAACGTGCACAGTGCTGACTTTAGCCTAGGAAGTCTGTTGGATTAAGTGATGGAAGCAGACAAAGNTGTCTGTGGTGGGTTCATTCATGGCGGGGGTAGTACTGTATGTGGGAAGCGAGTGCTTGCTAACAATGCCACAGCTGCTTTCCCAACCCACACGCTGATCATGTGTGGGTCCTCTTCAGCACAATAAAGAAGAGGGCTGCAGCATTAGTTGTCTTTCACTCCATTGAAAATGGCTACAAAGCATTAAAGCCTGGCTGAGTGAGAAGCTTCACCAAAGTCAGTGTGAGGGTGTTAAGAGGCACAACTGTTTAAAGTAACTGGCTGGACAGAAGAAGGCTATTTGCAGATTGTTCTCTATCCAAAAGGGCATAATTAAATGTTACACAATCAAAACCGTGTATGTGCAGTGCTTGTTGAGACTGAGTGACTGAGAGGTTTATATAATTCAGTGGTTATCCTATTATTACCATTTTTCTTTTTACTCCTTGTCCTCTGCACTTTTACATATGCATTTTATTTAAAATTCCAGGAATTATTTATGCAATTTCTGTTGGAGGAACTGTTGAAGGCTTCCTACACTAGTGATCAAATACCAAGGAATTTAGTCTTCTGCTCCTGGTTAAGCTGATAATGACAGAGTGGGTTGAATCTTCACACATGCCACAAAGAGCAGCATTTGATCCTACATATACATACACACAAACATATATATATACCTCCACGTACACACACCCAGTTTCTGCAGCTGCATGTGAAAACTCTCACTAAATGAAAGTTCCTTGGGGCAGAAAGTGACTTTCTTCTGTGTTTGGCAATATCATATGTTTAGGGATATTTCACCGTAAATTATTATTCTGAATAGTGCCAACTTGCAATGAAAATAGTGTATTAATAACAAAAAAAAGCAGTAGTATCATGGAAATAGCACATGATCACATCCACACTTTCCTTTGTTGTCTCTGATCTGTAGTATTGGGTCTAAGACTGTAGGCCCTTCTCGTATAAGATTCACATATTAGTTTCAGGGCATGTTTTGTACACATTCTGCTGCAATCTGAGCCGCACTGTGTAGGGATGATTTGATGAGCTTATCAGCTCCGATCACCTGCACAACGGTGCTGCCGCACAAAGAGGCTCTCTCCCAAATTTACTTTGTGGTTATTTTCCCTCCTTCTATACTGTGAGCTCTAAAAATAAGAATAAATGGAATTCCCAGTTTCCAAAGTCAAAGACAGTGTGAATTGATATTGCCCACCAAAATGCAGTGAGACTAAATCAATAACATCTGCAATAAGGCATAATGAAGACAAAATTGTATCTCAGCTTTCCCAAACAGCTGCGAATCTATTTTTAATGATCCTCATTTTTGGCAGTCAGCTAAACAACTTTTAAAATGTCCTCGAAAATGGATTGTTAAGTAGATCAGCAATGCAGAACACTGAAATGCCATTAATTGCAGCTTCTTCTGTGTGGTCTGTAGTACTTGGCACAAAACCACCCTCACTCTATAGCTAGACTTGAAAACATATGTGGCACCCTAGGGTAGTTAGAAAAAAAGAAGTGACTTTAAATAGGTGACTTAAAGAATAATGCGGTGTGATTGCTACCACTGATTTGTATTTTTTTTAGGTAGGGTTTTTAGGGAAACTCGATCTGTTTTCACAGGCTTGCCCTATCATTCAGTGATACTTCTCTGTATGATGACAGCTTTGTATGCTGATAACCAAGCTCCTGGGCTTGGCCTCTCAGGCTCTCAGCATAGCTTCTTGGTCTGAAAAGGCTGAGAGTCAGCTTTCTCCCAGCACTGATGGAGTTCATCACAGCGAGATTCAACATGGCATTTTAAACCTCAGTGCGATGTGTATTTTTTTTTAAACACAAAGTATACAGTGACAGTGGAGGTGGTGAAAGAGAGTGGTGGAGTGAGTGGTGTATTTGGTTGTTCTTTGGACTAAGTCACATAGGTCATGCTCATCTAGGGTGAACAATGTCTCCTGGCAAAGCAGAAAACAGGGGAAAAGAGCTTCCCATGGGATCTGCTCACAGTGATGCTATGCAACGAATCAATGAGGTTACTATGGGGCTGTGATTATTACTCATCTTGCATGGTGATTTGAACAACACTGACCTCTCAATTTGCTGAGCTTTGCTGTTCCTTATACCTAGCAATGAAATTGAGTTCATGTGTACCAGTTCTGTCTGGTACAAAATTAATCAATATTACTGTTCACACCTCATCCTGCTGTTCCACAAGCTGCACGCTTCTTCCCTAATGAACGTGCAGTCCGGATATAAGTCTCCATGCTGCTCTTTGGAAGCCTTCAGGTGACTTCTCAGGACAAATGTGGTTTCTTCAGTCAGCTCCTTTCCCTGGGAAAGGCTGGTGGTGAGGGCTGACACTACACCACACTCACAGCAGCGGGGTTGGTATGATGGAGCATGCTCGTTTGAAAACAAACACATAAATGGTCACCAGAACCATTCAGCAGAACCTCACTTGTCTATATCTACTTGTGATCTGGTCCTCTGTTTGAAAATATTTGGTAAGTACTCAGACACTGGAAATACACACCCAGCCTAAAACTTCTTTCACATACATTTGGGATTTGTCCTTATGGCATCTGTATTTACCCTTCCTCTCTCCTCAGTTGACCCGGCATCTCTCTTGAGGAATTTTAGCGCATCCCTTGCACTGACGTGCTATTAAGCACTTTTGTGTTGATGTCAGGTTCATACTGAGCTGACCACAGTGGGCTTCTGGTCTTCTTATTTTCCTTGGATGAATGGTGTTTGGTTTCAGATTGTTAAAGTCAAAAAACCTGGTCAGCAGGTCATCTACTTGTACTTGCAGTGGGCTGCCTTTTCGCCAGAGAATGAGTCTGATCCTGATTTTCATCAGTTTCCAATTCCTGCTTCACACTGCTCCAGTGTCATTCTGCTCACATTTTGAGAAGTGCATTTCATGGTGCCCAGAGTGCAGTGCTCCTGAAATGGCTCCTCAGTGGAAAAAGTACTACATATTTGTCTTCCGTGTTTATCTTAAAAATCAAAGCACAATAAAAATACTCTTTGCAGGGTGGGAGGGAACATTAATCTCTGCAGCCTGTTACTCTGAATCCTTGATGCCTTTGTATCCTCCATCTCTAGATATCTAAGAGCTCTATTTGTATGTTTGGAAAGCAGTTGCTATGGTCTAAGTTGATTAAGCAGGTTGAGGAAAGACCACACAGTGCTGCGTTATGAGGATTTTACTGTTGCTCATGTTAAATGCAAGTTTTCCACTCTTTGTCTAAGCAAAAATAGCATAAGCATATATAGCTGTTGTTTCTGAGTGGCAAAACACCATAGCTTCCCACAGATAGGATATGTTTAGGAGGCATTTAACAACTGATCTCGTTACCCAGCAATTGAACCCGCTCCCCCTCCCCCTCCCCCCCGTCTGTCCTCCTCAGGCATTCCTTCAGGACGACTAGATGGGATTATTTGTTTGTTCTGCAGAGTACACAAATGCTCTTCCATGTACCCCCAAACCACCCCTATGTCACTCTGAATCCCAGTTTGGTTTTGCATTTTATTTTTCTATTTCCCAGTAACAGGTTCCTCTGCAAACCTTTCACCGTGTCTCTCCATTTCATGATGAGTAAACATGATGCTGCCATTTGTGATAACCTCAGTCTTTTTATAGGAAATTAAAAACATGCCCTGAAATTACTGCACAAACATGCAACTATCTAACTGAAAGCAGAGCATGTTATGTATCAGGAGGGTGATAACTGGAGTATTTGGAAGGAGAGGAAAACAAAACTGTTTAAAGACATCAGGCTGCATATATGATCTCTCACAGAGGAGCATTACAAGGTATAGCCCATGAATCAGAGGAGCATCCCATCGGCACTGGGGAATTTTAATGAAGAGAATGAAATTCTCATCATGTCTAAACCAGAAATTAACATACATCACTTTTTTCTTCCCATGGCTCTTACTGCCAGCTTCAGCTATTTTGAAATATTTGGGGCCAAAGCAGGAGCAAATCTCTCGGGGGAAGAAAGCTATTAACATCGCCAATAGTTCACAACACAGCTTTGTTTCTTGAAAGGCACAGACACGGCAGGAGGTGCTTCGTGCGGCTACACGATGGCTGCGTGACTTTGAAATAATGGCCCCTGGGGTCCTGAGCCTACAAACCATTTCTCATGCCACCGAGACACCCCTGGGCTGTGTCAGAGCTCCTTGCGAGAGGCAGGGCTGGCTGGGCAGCGTCCTCATCTCCGGCGCTGAGGGCCACTGGGGTTGGTAGGAAGCCTCAGTGACCCGACCAGAATTTGGACCAGGCTGAGAAAAAGCATTTTACTAGATGGGCTATGCAGTCCAAGTGACTTTTTACTCATGGCTAGGCCTGCGGTCATGCTATCTGCTGAAGAAATGTGGTGCTTCATTTTTTTTTTTGACAAAATGGTCTCAAACAGACAGTTCCCTGCTGCACCCGTGTTCAGTGCAGCTGAGAAGAGGCAGGGGTTCTAGTGAAATGCAAGATCACGCGATTGTAATGAAAGGGTGGATAAAAAAGGAATTCTTTCATTTAGTTCTTGTTCCAAAATTTGCTACCAATCTTATGAACAAATCTGAGGCGATACAGGCGAACATTAGTACCAGCACAGTTAGCTATTTAATATCAGAATTTGCTCTTCAAGACCTGAGACTGGCAACTTGTCTCCAGTAATGCGGGTACTCTATTTTGACACACCAGCACAGCTGATTTCCTTAGTGTACATAGTTATAAGGGGCACAATTTATGTGTACACCATATTGGTATGTTAACTGCTGTGGGTTTTCCCCTAGATTTGCACTTGTAAGCAAAACGTGTGGATGTCCTGTTCTTCAGGTCAAAATTAACAACAATCATATACTGCTTATTGCAAGTTGGTAAATAAAGAAGAGCCAGACGTATGGCATGGCCTTTGCACATGGAAATTTATACGTAAATAGTTCACAAAAAATATCTGAACAGGTCTTGTGCAAGCTTATATATGGAACTGTAGGATCATAATGTTCTGTGTGGCAAATGGCTTCCTTTGTGTATTTCTATGTCATACCCTTATAGAGAGGAGGCTTGAAACACTTGACTTAGTTCCTATTCCCTATCAAATTCTATAATCTCATAAATCACTTTTCCTCACCCACATTTAAAAAAAAAAAAAAGGTCTATTTTAAATTAAGGCTTTTTTTAAACTTAAAAGTCAATTCAGACCCTACACCTGCTCTTCAGTCCAGCTTCCAATTTTGATCATTCCATATAATTATTTCCTTCAATTTTTAAATATTTCCTTTTTCTGCATGAGAGACCCACATAATCAGTAAGGGAAACTAACTGAATATATGGGCGAGAGAAAACGATTAGAGGCAAAGTGGTGTCAAGTTAACACATGGTGCAAGTGGAGTCACAGAAACCCATTGTTCAGCTGTAGTAGGCTACACATTTCCACTCTGTTCAGGAAAAATGTGATTTTTAAATCTAAATGTTGCTTACTTAGGAAAGTAAGCCAACCTTTGATTTAACTGTGTTTACCTATAATCCTAATAAAAAAATCAGGTACTTGGGTTTTACTTTGATTGCGGAGTCTGTGTTGGCAAACAAGACATGTTTGTCCTTTTATGGCGGTTTGATTTAGGACAAGCACTGAGATTTCATGTCAAAATAACATGCTAGTAACATGTCATCGAAACACCTGGTGTGGCTGGAATGGCCATGTAATCAAACACTTCATGATTTAAAACAAAATTAAAATAAAATAATTGCTGCTTAATACTGCCAAGGGGAAAGTTAAATGTGATCTACCTAAAAGCCTGTGTGTTATTAAATAAGAATAATAATTAAAAAACAGTCCAGGATATCTGTGTTCCTTCATGTTTCTACTGGTAACCCTGTGGTTAAGTCAAGTAATGATTGATTTTGAGAGAATTATAGCTATTATAAACTGTAATCAGCAGAGGATGAGAATAATTACACAGAGAAAGGGGAAAAAAGCTGAAACATGGCTGAGCAATATTCTGATTGATGGCAAAGTCATTTCCTGGCTGTTAATGACTGATTTTTCAACAGTCAGCACAAGCGCTACCCCTGTGGGGGAAAAGGGAAAGGAATGGTCGTATTATAAAGAAAACTACTGTCCTCAACTTACCGTTTTCATTAGGAACGGGTGAACAGGCTTGGAAAAAACCTGCCGACCATTGTTCAGGACCATCTCTGTGAGACAAGAGTGCAGCTTGGGGTGAGTGTGTTTGGAAGGACTGTGAGATGTGCTTTTGGTTTGCCCTGGAAGTGCCTAGTGGGCCTTCATCCCCTCCAAGCTCCTGCACCACGGGGAGGGTCATTTTTGTGATATTACAGGGCATGAGCAGAGCAGGGTGGTACATACGACAGCAATCCTGACCCAGTGAGACATTCAGATAGTCTATCTGATCTGAAAAGTTTTCTGTTAATGAAAGCTCAGTTGATTCATCAGTTGTCTTTGGCATTTCGGTATTCTTGGATGAAGCGAGTACCAGTCTCTCCAGCTTCAGGCTGGTCAGATGTTACCCCTCATGTCCTGTCTGTGAGCTTCCCTCCTTGATCGCTTACATCTGCTCTCCTTCTGTCCTCAGACCTCTCTTGTTTTGCTCTCAGGAGAAAGGCATGTCCCCTCCAGAAAGGCTAATTACCTGCCCCTCGCCACATTTCCGCGTGCGTGCACATGTGCTGGCGATATGCACACAGGCCACAGAGAGTGAGGACTGTGGGGGGTGGGATGCTGAGCAAAAAAACAATCGCTCTGATCTTACACGAGTCTCTGAAGGAATGTCTGATGGGGATGCATGTGCGTTTTTAAGTCCTAAAATAATTTTAATTTCTTTTTTATGCTGCACGAGGTCATGGAGTGGACAAGCCTACAGAACAGTGGATTCCAGTTGATAGCCGTGTGGTCTCTAAGCTGCGATACTTCCCCAAAAGAGACTAATTTATCTTATCAGACACAACCATAAAATAGGGTAAGGGATAGAAATAGATTAGAAACTATAAAACTAAGGGAAGCAAGACAGCCGCCATCCAGGAAGGGACAGACACTGCCCTGCGGGGTCCTGCTGACTTTGAAGAAACTTGTGGATCGTTTACTGCTGGCTCCACGAAGTGTCTCCTGTCATGGGAACTCTCCCATCAGGCTTGAGCATCCAGAGAAGCTCCAGAAACATGCTTTTTCAGATCCCCGCTTTCTCTTTTGGTGCAAAGATGATGTAGGTACCAGATTTTGAGAGCCAGCTGTATACCAAAGTGCACTGCTTGCCTGCAACCTGCACCAAATGCTTCTACAGGCAGTTTTTCATCTGCCCAAGAAATTATGCCTGCATAATGCCTAGCACTTCTGGCTGATTTCAAAGTGTCACAGAAAAACTTGGGTGGTGGATTTTCTATTAATTGCAAAAATCCAAATTGTCCAGAGTTTATAGTTCTATATATACAATATAATTCTAAACTGTGTAATACTAGCTTGATATGAGTGCTATTTCACTGATTTTAGTGGAGTTACACCAAACAGTGAAAGCAGATGGAGTGAAGAATGCAGTTAGCAGCTGTATCTCCTCCCAACAGCAGGTCAAATGCATCTCAGCAGCCAACAGTACCAGAAAAGAAGGGAGATCAGCAGAACAAATGTTAGAAACATAAAGTGCCTGTAATTCAGACTTGATAGCATTGGGATTCTTCATTAGGGACAGTAAAAGAGACAAATAAACAGGCAAAGGGAGAAAGATGAACTACTTACAAGCAGTGCATACAGTGGAGTAATAAATCCTTCTACTGACTCACTCGGAGGCTCAGTGAAGGGATTGCTGCTTTCCTCTTCTTTAACTCCTCAGGCAGTGCCTCTGAAATCCCCACTCTGCCACAGGACCCTACAGAACATTGCTCGAAGATGGGACAGAAGATCCTCTCTTTTCCTCCAAGCCAATTTACTAGTAACTTAAATCTGTTTAACAAACTCTCCTCTTTGGAGATGCTGGCAAGGATTTGGATGAATGCGGTGGGATGCAGAATTCCTTTCGTTTTTTTTTGTCTTTTTTTTTTTTCCTCATGCTCATTTTGTGGATATGATCTCAGGGTAAAATACTGAGCAGTGTGTGAGTCACAGGCAACTTACCGAACCCTGTGCTTTCAATAACTCTTTTTCAGTAGGCAGGAGGAAGCATGCAGGCTAAGATTAGTGTGCAGCAGTTTACCTCCTGGGTATATATTGGTCCAGACATTTTCTTTCCTAGTGTGAAGTACATTTGCAGCAAGCGTTGCCTGAGATACTTTGAGGAAATCATGCCTAACTGGAAGCACATGGATAGTCCAATTGGTTTCAGTTACTGTGTTTAGTAACAACCATGTGCTTAAATTTCTTGCCGAACAGGAGGAGTCAGCAGGGGTGAAAGGTGCCAGGCTGATACTGCTGTAGATTGCAATTTTCTGGTCACAGGGAAGGCTAGGCAATAAGAGTGCCCATTTCCCATGCCCTCCCTGGTGGCTGCAGCATGGGACGGAGCTGGGTGCACCTGGACTCTCACCTCGTCCCCTCACTCCACGTGACCTGGGCACAGCCATTTGTCGTCAGCATTTCCATGTACCACATGTGAAATGAGTATGCTGATACAGTCTGTGCCTCATGCACCTGGGTACCTGCAATTAGACTGAGATGCCTAAAATCGTCATGCTTTTCTGCCCTGCCCTTCATGATTAGCGGTGCTTCACAAGCTTTCCTCCTCGTGCCCCTGCTGGGACGTGAGGACCCCATCCCAGTGCCGTGTTCCCACTCACACCTCTGGTGTGAGGGCAGTGTGCACTGGGGAGCAGAGCCACAGCTGATGATGTGCAGGGAGGGTGGAGTGGGAAGAGGAATGAGGTTTCGGTGGCACTGCGGAGGGACACTGCTGTAAGCCCACTGCCCTTCCCTGAGGGCCTCGGGACAGCTGACAACTACCATGGCAAATGCTGACAAGCAGTGATTTCCACCAGATCCTCTGCCTCCTGCCTCAGCAGGAGTCATCTTAGTCATAATCCATTCCCTAGTTTTGGCCTGGTCTAGCCACCTTTCCCTAGTCACATCCCTCATCTCGTTTCTGGGAGATGGCCAGCAAGACATCTCCCACACTGCTCCAGCCACTCCCAGAGTCCCTGGATGAACAGATGGGCTTCTT
Source organism: Fregata magnificens (assembly GCA_013389945.1). Taxonomy (NCBI): domain Eukaryota; kingdom Metazoa; phylum Chordata; class Aves; order Suliformes; family Fregatidae; genus Fregata; species Fregata magnificens. Next base: position 157,049 of record WAAD01026433.1, on the reverse strand, counting down.
GGGACTGAACAGGTCTCACTGCAAACAAGGTTTGTTCAGTCCACTGGGAAAGTCATACGCTTACTCAGACATCCAACCAAGGACACAGGAACCTAAGTTTAGACCTCTTCTTTCTCTCTTCCTGCTTTGAAAACAGTGGCTTCGTGTTGGGAAAGTTTTAGGTAAGTCTTGGTTGGAAAATGTTTTGCAAACCAGCGCCATGGGGTGATTTCAGCCAAAGGCGCCTCTGAAGCCAGAGGGTAGCTGCCAGGCGTTGCCAGCTACCATGATGTTTTGTTATCGGGCCACTTGTTGACTGAAAACTGGATCAAGACCCATGCACAAAAGATATATCCATTTCCTGGGAAAGGGCAGCTTAGTACTTGCATATCAAGTACAAGAACAGCAAGCTTGCTGGGTTTTGTTTTCCTTTTTTCCTCCCTCTTGAAAGGAAATTGTGAGTCATGGTTCCAACAGTCTGAAACATAACACCACCAATGGCCAGATCAACAAACAGGCTAGCAGAAGGCCATGCAAAGCGGGGGTGGACCGGCAGCCAAATGCCCTTGCCTGAGCAATGTATCTAGCGACACTTTGTCGTCCAAGCTCTTTGGATGCCAAATGTATTCACTGAGTAAATGAGGCATCTGCACTGTTCCTTTTCAGGAAGTGGCACAGGAAAAAGATTCCTACCGTAGGTGACAGGCTGAGAAGCTGTCACAGGGGAACGTAACGCAGCTCTGAGCCAAGACCCAGCTTGCCAGAGATGTAACTTCACCCCATGCATTCCACTCGGATGCTCGGATGTTCCTCCAGCTTGACCTGCTCTTCTCTTGCTCTTTGAGCAAGTTTCTTGCCAAGGTTTTCTCAAGAGTGCTCTCAGACAACAAACAGCAGTTTGTTCTCTTACACAGGGGCTTTTTCACCCCTAAAAAGCCTTCTATGTCACGAGTGCAGCATCCCACTGGCACCACACTTCAAGAACAGACACGGAAAAATGAAGTCAGGAGATAACACACAGTGCAGTGTAATGAGGGCACCAGCATGGAGACATTTTTGCATTTTTTTAAAAGTGCCAAATAAATTCTGTTCCATAAAAGTGACAAGAAACCAATTTAAAGAGAAGGGAAGAAAGTTTCAGCATGAGTCACTGCTCTATACGTTGTGAAAACTACAATAAAAATAAGCAGCTCCCCCAAAGCTGTATCCTCTTGGCAACGCACAGCTTAGTAAGTAGTCTACAGCACAAGGCTGGGAGAGAAGTTACCCATCTCTTGTTTAGAGAGAGCACTAATGCAGCAGACAGGGTACGGATGCCAGCTACGGATAGCCAGGGCTAGTGGAATCACGAGCACCCATCTCATCCCATCCCATCTCATCCTTCTGCCATACTGGAAATTTGCTGTCTCATCTGCCATGCTCAGAGGTCAAGATTTTAGCCTAGTTTTCTCCTGATCTAGAAGGTCTCATGGGAGCCATCCCAGCTTTGTCTGATTGACCACAAGAAATGTGCACAAGCCCAGCAACAATCCACGAGTCCAAGGGAAGCCCCAGTGCCCTGCTCACAGGATTCCACTTCACCTTTAAGCCTCCATCCCCCAGCAGTCATAGAAGGTTTTAAGAATACTATACTGAAAAGAAGCTTGGTTCTGCCGTATTAAGGTCTCTGGAGGATTTGCTTTTGCTCAGATCCTTTAGTTACAGAGAAGGGGAGTCAGAGTGCCATGTTTGCAGTTTTAATTTTGGATGGCCAATGGCAGGATTGTTACAAAAATATTTCTTACAGGTATGTTTGCACAATGAAAGCATCTAACATGGCCAAAAGAAGCAGGGAAACCACTCCTTTGTACAGCTTTGTACTTCTTTCTTTTTTGTGTTGAAGTGACAAAACACAAAATAAGTTACATCTGACTTGGTGAAATTTTACATGTACGAGAGTTGGCTGGGAAATGCACTTTATCTGAACTTTGTGGCCAATGGCCAAGTTAAATAAACCCAATTAATATTAATTTCCCTTACCCCTTCCATCCTTTCCCTGGTAAACAGAACCACCTCTGGGATTTCTAATGGTGTTACCCTTGCAGCGTCTGGTTTAACTTGGCTACTATATTGACAAGATGTTTTTCCACTTTGAGTCTTTTTTCTCTTTCTTTGTAAACTTATAAAACTTCAGAATCCTCACTGCATCCCTATAACTTTTCTTTTGTAGGGGTGTTTTGGTCTCTTTTAGTTCATGCTTAGGCATAAAAACAATATAATCTAGCTTGTGGGATGTGACTTAAATTGTAAATATTTGTTATGTTTAAGAGCCTTGGGGTGCTGTGTGACTTGAATGGATATGAAGATATTTAGCAAATAAATCTGTGTTCCAAAGTAGAAAGAATAATTTATTACCCATACAACACAAAAAATGAAGCCATGCTACAGCCACATCTCAGCATTAGCTCTGGTACCTTCCAAGAGTGTCCTACCAAAGACAATTCTAACTTTAGGGTTTTTTATGAAAAGTTGTTTTCTAGGATGGGTGCTATGAATATGGGCTGAAGTTTGTATTGATTATATTCTGTGTGAGGTTTGTTACCAAAGTAGTTGAACAAACGGTCACAGATGGGAACTTTCTGCGCTATTCCCCCCTGTTTTTCTCATAGAAACGTTGTACCCTGAGACTCCAGACTCTGTTTTGTCTCTGTGCACTGGGAATAGGACCTGGCTCACCTGATTTGGAAAACAGCTTGTGCGTTAGCAAATGTGCTTTCAGGATGGAGTTAGCATTTTAGTAACACGGATCAGGTTTATTCAGCCGTCTCTTCAGGTCTGACCAAGGTTGGGAGCCATGGGGCTTCCGGTGCCTACAGCATCCGTCTCTGGGGCCGCTTTGCCAAGGCCGACCACTTTGTTATCATAGGTGGGGCCAGGGGACAACATGCAAGAGAATATTGTTGATGTTAATGCAAGATGTTAATGAAACATTCTCGATGTTAATGAAGAAAAAGGAAGATGAAGGGGCAAAGCTGATGGAGAGAGGAGAAACCCATTCAGAAACCTTTCAACCTTGTTGTTTCATGTGACCTGTGGAGCTGAGGCATACAGACGTGCTGTGACTAGCATGTGCCAGTACTTAGTGATGTGCTCTGAATAAACTTAGTCTCCACTGGGACACAGGAATGGTTGCAAGCACACACCAAAGTCTGCCCCGGCTGGTGGTCTGCCTCTGAGCGTGGCCAAGAGCCACATGTGAGGACAGAGCAGACAAAAGGTGGTCCTCTGGAGAGCGCTGCCCAGCAGCCAATGGTCTGCACAGACCGCTGGCTGTAGACAAGATGAAACTTTTGATTTTCCCCCATAACTTCTTTTTCTAGACTCTTAGTTGATGGAAATGGCCTATATTAGAGTGTGGGTCTGATCAGACTTTTCTTCTCAAGGGGAGACACTGGTGACTTTGTTTAGCCTTGCTGTAAGTGGTTGAAATAACAAACGCAGTGAAGCCACAAACCCACTTCATGTGCCAGAGCCCTGTGGTAAAATGTCTGCAGAGCTTTAAAAATGCAACACAGAAAATGGAAAGCTTCTGCCACATACAGAGCACTCCCTCAAGCCATTGACTCTTTTGAATCGAGTTAGAAATACATTTCATGCATAAAAGGGAGAACTACTTTGCTATAGAGGATGACTGCATTTTCCACTGAGGGAATTTATACTTTACCTAATAGCTGTGATATGAAACCCTTTTGCAAACCGCTCTGTCCAAACACTGAAGGGCTTTTTTGCAGAAGGACAGAGCATCTGCAGAAGCTGTCAAGAATTGATGTGCCTTTGCCTCGAGTCAAAGAGTAATGTATTGACTCTCAATATGCTTAGGATGGACTTTTGCCCAGAACAGGAAAATTGGTTCTGAATGAAAATTGCTCTTCAGAAGTGGCTCTTTGTTAATGATATTATTATTATTTTATTTTAATGTAATTAGGGTTATGGTCTTAAATCATAATTGTCGTCGTTATACTTTCCTTAAGTCAGCATAGCATTACATTCACTGATCTTAGTAATGACGCAAAAGAGTTGTGAATCTCACCTGCCACGGATAGTGCCTTCTGTTTCTACATAATTTGGTTGTGCTTGGAACAGAAATTGTCCTTGAGGTGCCTCAGAAATGTACTGTCTTGATCATAACAATTACCTGAGACTGAAAAGCCATCTGGTTAAAATCATGTCTTCTTATGTGCTTTATGTACCTTCTTTAAAACATATTCCTCCTTCCCCCCTGAAAAATTAGAACAACTGACAAGTTTAAGCATTTTTCTAGTCATACAATTTAACAAATTGTTTTTTAATAGCTGCGTTGGGCAATGAACTATTTGAGTCGAGCCTGTGGTGAACATTTTCATGCAGCATTGGGATGTTGGCTAATGAATCTCTGTTCCAAGGACCTTGGGAGCCAGGGAAGAGCCTACCAGAGAGGCCCACAGGGTGCCCTGCTAGGTGTATTTTAATGCCTTGAGAGAGAGCAGCATAGCAGGATGCTGTGGAAAAGCTGACCTTCCTTTCTTGAGAAACAAGGATATCGCAAGCGATAAAAGAAAAAATCCTCTGTGTCCCCTCTCCCTCTCTAGTAATGTAGTAATGCCCCAAGGAACAGCCTAGCCTTCAATTTAATTTCAGTCACTCATGAATTTTTTACCCATGACATCACCCTGAAGTGATTAGAAAATTATAACCGGGATGTGAACTCAAGCAGAAGCTTATGGACTTTTCACTATGTCATAAGGAACAAGAAATGAGGTGACTCATGTCATCTTTCAACAGGTCTCCCAGTGGGCATTTGTGTCCCATGCTGCACTCTGGCTAGTCATCTTTCAAGCCGCTCCACAGCAGATCGGGGGGAAAGGAGACTACAGCTGGCATGTGAGAGCCAGTCTGGATGGGGAGGCAAGTAAAGGGATGACACATTTATGTGACGAGACTGGTGAGGTGCCATAGCAGCCCAAGCAAGCACAGATCAATGATGAGCTGACCGGCAATGAAACCAACTTTGGTATAAATCCATTACCTCCCCTTTTAAAAAATATGCCCATTAGCCTTGTTCCAAAGTAAAAGAAAAGAAAAGAAGAAAGCCATTTTATTTTTCCCAGAGGAAAAAGATGAGGAAAACATCAGAATTCCTACACTTTTGTGCTGTGATAACGTCTGTGCTTCCCACAACGGGCTTGGAGATCAGCTTTCCAAGTGTGGCACTGTCAGCAGAGGAGGACTCCGGCCAGTTTGAGAAATGCCTGGTCAGGTTTCTATCATAACTCACTGTCTTGTAAATATGTTTAATTTCTGTTTTAGCAGAGTCTATCTTCTAGCAGAAATACAGACATTTGTGCATTTATCCTCCACAGAAGTCATAACGCTTCTGGAGTTCACAGACAGGCGTTACAAATACCTCCCTCTAAGCCTCGCTCACTGAGAAGTTCAGTGTCATCTGGCAGCAGAAGACATTAATCACTACAGAGAAGGGCAGGCTAATGTTTCTAAGCCAGGCAGGGCTTGTATCTGCTTCCCAAATAGCTTACCCTAACAATTCTTTTTATTGAGATTGATTCTCCATATTTTGCTAGTTTGGGGATATAGTCCATTTATATTTATCTTGTACTGTAAAGCTAATAACTGACATTGTTATTGTAGTTATTTTATGAGCCATTTTCTTAGTACCCGAGGGGTTTTTTATTACTCCCCTTTTGGCCTTTCCTTTAGAGCATCGCAAGTATACTGGGTGGGCGGGAGAAGTGTTGTACACACTTTGCAAAGAAATTCATTGGCTGATTAGTATTATTTCTTTGTTTATATGGCTCCTGTGTTTTCTGTTACTCCAATTTTGGCTAGAAAGCTAAGCATCCAGGCAAGCTGAAGGATAGCCTGAAGGAAACTCTAATTTAATTGCATGCTCTCCATATCCCCCGTATGAAATAGAGAATAGCCAAAATGCCCCGTCCCACTGATATTTGGTGACAGGGACCTTACACAGAGGGTTATGAGGGGTCAAGGTTCACCATTGCACCCACTCTCATCCTGCTAAGGAAATTTCCCATACTGCAGATATTTCCCTGAGAAAAGTTCCCCCTGGTGGAGTGGAGTAAATATGGCAACGGACAACTGGGTGAGGAAGGATTAGAGGATACTCTATTTCTTACTCTTTGCATTGAATGTAGCATCACTTAATGCCTGCAAAACATTATATCCATAATTTTGGGTTGATAATAAGCCATCAGAGAACTTAATGGTTTTTCTGTCAGGCTGAATCTTGCATAGGTACATATCAGCATTTTTACCTTCAACTTGTTATGGAAGATGACTTATTTACAGAATGAAATTTTCATCCAGAAAATTAGGTACCTTCACTGACAATGAGGCAAAATGGCATAAAGTTGACTTCTCATTTCAGTTTTGATGGTGAATCTGTGGGCTGATGGCATCCATACTGCTAGGATTACTCTGAAGTTGTCTTAAAACACATGATCCAGTGGAGACTGACACATACCATCATTATTGCCAATTAGTGCGGGATAGTGTGAAAAATGAGCCAATTGCCTGGGCCCTGAGGCTTCTCCAGCAAGTGAATTGATGGTGCCAGTCAGAAGAGACTCCAGATTTCAGGGCCAGGAGGGGCCACTAGATCACTGAGTCTGACTTCTTGAATAACACAGGCCATAACTTTTGCTCTGTTACTGGTATCTTCATAATATCTCCCTTCTCACAGATGGATGATTAGGCAAGAAGATGGGAAAACAAAGGGAAGCAGATATAAGGTCCCCTTATACCAGCTGCAAAGCCCAGTGGAGCAGCACATCTGGTAGGTCTATCTAGGTGTCTTTAATTCTCAAACAGACACTGTTAGTCTGGGATGAAAATGGCCTATCTGGAGAGTATTGAAACCCTGTCAATGCTGAAGCGTCAATATGGCTGTCAGTGTTGGCGTTTTGGAGGCAGCCTCCCCTGGGTGTGAAATTGGCCCTAGCCTGGGAACAGGACCTGGGAGAAGGTTCCCTCTGTAGCCTGTGGTAATTTAGGGGACCTGTATATATAGCATGAATGGATTCTCAGTGCTATTTATATAAATTTCATTTATTGAGAATAATATTTGTATGGTTCCTCATATTTTGTGGTGTTTAAGACAAACAGTGATTGTCACAGATGTCTTTCATAGGACCATGTCTCTGTCTCTGAATGGCCGTGGCTGTCTGAGGGATAACGCTGTAAACCAGAGTGTCCCCGAGAGTGGAGCTGGGAAACCAACCTTCAGCTACATGTTGGGCTGTTGGTGGCTGATCCAAACTCTTCCACTATTCAGACAAAAGATTAGACAGCCAAGGAGTGAGCCTCATAGCTCTCTAGGGACACTTAGAGCCTACATGGGCCAAAGAGGAACTGGAGGACTTGTGGATCCAGTCTGATGTCTAGTAGAGGAGTTTGATCAGATTGGAGATTTTCTTTTTCATCTCATGATGAAGCTCCATCCTTACTGGGAAACTGACTCTGTTACTCTTTCCAGGAAATGATTCCCTTTGATGAGATTTCATCTGGAGTCATTTACCCCTTAGATAAAGTCATAAAATCCAACTAACTTCATTTTTAAACATCACCGTTTCTTTCCTTAACACATTTGTATTTATCAGTTTAAACATTTCGTCCAACTAATTTTTCTTAGACAAGAACCTAAAACTGGCTTTAATGAGAGCTACAAGGCATTTCTTGAAGTGCCAAAAATAAGTATTTTCCTTCAGGTTTAATTTGGGTACTGGGAAAATATTTTTTTCCTAATGTGATTTTAAAGTACTAAATTTCTTCAGTGGTTTTAAATTACTCTGCAATAAACAGTACATAATCTCTCTCCTTGCCTAAAAGGAGGCCTCCTATTCTCATTTTCATGATCTGGATTCTCATTTTTTTTCAAAGGTATCAGTAAGAAGAACTAAATGTTTCAGAGTATCTGAGTCAGAATATCCTGATGGGAGATGCCCATCTTTCAGTGAGTTGATAGTGGACAACCTTTCTCACCTGTACTTCAGGCACAGGCTATAAATCCAAGGTGATATAATGACACACTTTCCAGGGGAATCACCCTCTTTCCATTTGTATCTTGCAATAAAATCACTAAGTTTTTCCCTGTGAGTTTTGTTGTGCCTAGGCAACCACTCCACCACTGTGTGATAGCTAGCTGACAAGAGGAGGACATTATGAACTCAGCTAATTTGCTGAAGCACAGATGTCCAGAGCCATTTGAAATGCCCTGAGGAAAATGAGATGACCACACAGGGCTGGCAGATACAGCACAGGACCTGTGGGAGACCTGTGATCTTCTTGAGGATAGGTTGGATACCCTGGGATGTCTCGAAACAAGTTGCCTGTATTTATGCAATAAACTCAAGCCACTTTGCATAAAACCTAAAGCTATCCCCTTCCCCTCTCTAGACACTCGTCCACAGTCCCATGAGCCCAGAGAGTGCCTTGAAAATGGAGAGCCTAACAGTAGAGTTCATCAGCTCCACCTTGTGATGACATTTTTAACATCTGGACCCATAACTGCAAGTGACTAGTGACAAGGAGACAACGGCTAAGCATAATATCAACATTTTGTTAACCGTGTTTGCAAAAGCAACCAGCCCCCTTCACCCCTTGCCCTCACCGCTGGAGCAGGAACTCCCCGGCGGCTGCTGCAGCCTACGCGGAGTGGGGAAATCGCCTCACCATGGGGCGAGTGCGGCATCAGCTTCCTCTGCCCCCTGAGCTCCCCAAAGGCAAGCTGGGGGCAGGCACGGCCTCTCAGGCTCCCACTGCTCGTGCGGTTGCTGCTGCTCTCCCCCAGCTGCTCGCTGAAGCAACGAGTGCAGACATGGCTTAGGAAGTGCCGAGGTCTGCAAATTCCTCCCTCCTGCCCCGACATTCCTTGTTCGAGTTTTCACTGACTGGTGTTGATGGTCACAAAGTATCCGTGCTGTTTCTGAGCTGAGGATTTTCTCCTGTTGGTGTAACTGTGTGTGGGAAATGTGATGCTTGGATGGGGCGACGCATGCGACACTCTCCTGAAGCCACCAAGCTGTTATGGTGTGGGGTTGCCCCAGTACCATGTCATTCCAGCAGGCAAAGTCACTGGCAGGGCCACGTATTCAAAAATTGTGTGTCCAGTTCTGCACAGAGGTGTTTGGAAGATAAGAATCTACTCTCTGTCCAAACACACAACTTGGTCTCTGTATTTGCACTATGCAATGCATGTGTATGGAAATGCACAGTCTGGTATGTATGTTTGTACAGAACAACCTTTTATTTTTTTAAATGCCCTCACTGGACCATAAGAAATCACTTGCCCCATGTAGGGGAATTTTACAGACTTTAGGTCTAGCTTATCCATGGCCATGGCAAGAAAAGCCATCTCAAAAGATGTTGATGCAGGATGCTGTTGATCCTTGGTCAATGAGAGGTCTAACCTGCAAAAGCCAGTGCCAGAAGAGACACTCCTGCCTTGACATCAACAGATTGGACTGGAGAAGATGCAGCCATTATAGGGAGGAGGCTGAGCAGCTGTTTAACTACTACATGCAATGGTGGAGCACGCTGGCTCGTGCTCTTTACCCTGCCTTTCTCCCAAGTAGAGGACACTTACGTGCGTACAGGTGGACACTTGCTGGGTAACGTTAGGGGATAATGAAGATAGGACGAACTAGCATACAATAGGAATCATGGGGAAGTATTAAAACTTACTAGTATTGTCCTTGACTTTCTTTAGTTTAAACTTACACTTTCACCTTTTCCAGTCAGCCAAATTGCTGTGGTAATTAATATATTGAAAAAAATTTGGGTTTTTTGTAATGCTGTGATTTTAGCCTTAGTGCATAGCCTTGGCTTATCTAACTACTTGTCTGGGGTCTTGTGAATCTCTATAGCAGATTGATGCCTCTTCAAAGCCATCTGGAAGAAGATCTACCCACTCTTTTTTTCCCCTGCTCTTTTAATTGGAACTGCTGGCTGGCCCTGTGTATCAGAGCAGTACAAAGGCTGAGAAAACAGAGAGGTCTTACACTAAACCATTCGAAAGGGCAGCAGGAGACGTCATCCATTTTGTGTATAGATATGTTTAGATAGATGTGGTAAGCCATGAGAAGTGGATGCCTTGACAGGTTACTTTTCAAAGACTGCTGATTTGCAGTGACCTCTGACTGCTCTCAAAACAGCTGAATTCTGCAGACTCTGGTAATCTGAGCTAGAAACTGTTTTGAAGTCGGCTGGGTGTAAAGAGTCTATTGCTGCCCTGAGTGTCTCAATATCACAAGGAAAAGTAGAGAAGGGGAAAAAGGATGCCGTAGTTGGAAACTCCCTTGTCTGATTTTGCAGGGGACAACTCGCTCTGTTTGCAGGACAACGCCTGGGCAAAAAGCAAGCACCTATATACTCAGATGTTGTCAGTTCCCCCAGGCCAGCCATTGCCTCCAGGATGTGTGTAAAAACTCCCTGTTCCTCACAGCATGATGCTTCCCTGTTCTGTGGGAGCCTCATATAAACATATTTTAAATGCACAGCATGTTATGTACCATGTTGTAGTCACAGTTCTATAAAATAGATGCAGACTGTGTAGGGAGAGGTAGAACAACCACCCTTTTTTCTCAAACTATCTTACTGATTAAAATAATCAAGTTAACAAAATTGTTTCTAACCTGTACTGGAAGTCTGTTGCCTTTCTGTCAGACGCGTAGAAGCTCTTTAAAGCCTGAAAGTTTTCTTCTTTTTTTTCTGGTTTGTTTTTTGTTTTGGTTTGTTTTAATTGTTAACACATGGTTTAATAAAATATATTCCCCTTTCTAATAAAGTCTGCCTCTGTTCTGGGCTACCATATATTTTTTATTCTGGGCCCATAGGGCTGCATGATGCTGAGGACACCCTGAAAGGAGCTGGTCCCATCTCTCTGACCAGTCTTCTCAGTGGCCACCCCAGTTCACCCACCAGCCACAGTCCACACAGACAGGGAGTGTGCACACAAGTCTCTGTCTGTCTTTGGACACACGCTTGCAGGATCCCAGTTGCCTTCTCCCCCTGCCATGCACATCCAATTTTAAGGGATCCTAAACATCTGCTTCCAGATGTTCACATGGAGATTATGTACAACCCCCCTGCATATAATGTGTTTATATTCCCTTAAAAACACCACAAATTTGCATTTATCTATGCTTGCAGCAGGCATGGGACTAGAGGGGACAGACCATCAGTCCCGTGGTACAAAGGGAAAGCAAAGGAGGGGCAGGATGACAGGGTCCGTGGAGCACAGCCACTGAGCAAGCCTTTGGCACGTTGAGGAGAGCCCCCAGACACCTTCAATCCCAGCCAAGTGGCTCAAATGCAAGACCCCTACTCCCTGCATATTCCCAGTGCGGCTGCAGGCAAGGAAAAAGTACCATCGAAACTCCCCGGGAGAGCTTTTAAACTCATGACAGCCCTTTTCAGACAGAGCTTACTTTACAGCAGTGGGCTGAAAGATGGCGAATGTGGCAAAATGAGGGATGAGCAGTTAAGGAAAAGGCAGCATCGAGTCTCCCCATGTTTAGGAGCCGGGTGGGAAGCCTATGACAACTGCAGCATGCGGGGAGGCAGCTGCAGAGAGCCGGCACTGGGGCAGTCAGGGCGGGTGGCAGGCGTGCAGCCTCCTGGCTGTCGGCATGGCGAGCGGCTGGCGCGGGCTCGGCACAGATGGAGCTTGTCTGGGGTGCGGCTGCCAAACCTAACAAGTCTGCACTGAACATGGGCCGAGCAAGATTTTTTTTCAAAGGCTTGATAAATTGGGCAGATTTGGGCAGATTTTGAGAAAAGGTTGGTCTGTCTGTGAGATGGGGGCAGGTCTCAGCTACGTGGTCCAGAAAGTCACCCTGCTGAAACTTCTCAGCTGAGTGGCTGAAAGGTTTTCTTTTTTAATATAGGCAAAAGTTCTATTTTCAATGAGCCTCTCTCTTGTGTAGGCATCTGGACCATTTAGATGAAAATTCCAGAAAAAAATTGCTCTGAAATACCAATCCAGAGTAGAAAATTTCAGTAGAACCAAACTGATTCGATTTAGTTCAAAGCGCCATGTTTTAGGAAGTTAAAGTAGCAAAGTATCAGGCTAATTTTCTAATGGTATTCCTACCTCATCTGCTTTAATAAAAGCCTCACATGTGTTTTAAAGCTTGAAGCATATCATTCCTAGAGCTGCTAAACTAATTCTTGATTTTGAATCATTAACGACAGGAGACATCACTGTGGTTTCCAATGAGCACATGATCAAACTTTACTTAGCACTTACGATGCCTTTTGTGAGCATGACTGAGTTCCTTCTCTATAATAAAAATAATTTGGTGGCTATCATTTCACATTCAACAACCTCGCCACAGAACTCAATCAAACTGACTCGGGGTATCTACAAGCAATTATTGTCAACACGTGCTATTTTTCCTCTTAATTGTCATGCTCTCAGAAGGATCTGACTGAGGATGGCAGATTTCATTACGGAAAAAGCAAATTTCTAAACCTTATTTTTACCAAACAAAAGACAGAAAAGTTGAATGTCCTGTTACGCCCCAGAAACCAGAAGACAAATGAAAGAATTGGAGAATTGTGTATGGTTTTTTATCCAGTCTTATGATTTTTAAAGCCATCTCATAAGCTTGGTGGTCTTAATATTGCTTTCTGCTTGATTTGTATTGGCACTACCACTGTATATTAATTTCACACGTTAATAGTTTTACAGAAATATGCTTAAGTGCCTAAAATCACCAAGCAGGAGTAATGGTTGTTAACAAAACATCATAAACAGGTCTCAGACGATTAAAGGCCCCCCTTGCAATTGGGAAAATGTTATCTCTGCAGTTGTTGCTGGTCTCTGGCTCAAGTAAATGATCCCCCTGATACTTTCTGTTCAGATGCGGATCCCGAACTGGTGTAATTCAATACAATCCCATTGACTTTGCCAGCTATTCTCAGCTGTGATTCTGGCACATATAATCCACATTTTTAAATACAGATATGTATTTTCTTCTGCCATAAGAGTCATTTATAGTCATGTTTCAACAATAATTTGATCTTGATTTAACCCAATTGAATTGAATGTAAAATCCTGGGTAAGCATGTTATTATTGTTTTCCTCTCTTGTTAGTATAGAGATTATATCAGTATTAGACTTTAAAGTTAAAGCAAAGATATTTTTATTAAAAAAATAATTAAACTGGAAATTTAAATTTGTTCACCATTATTTTAGGGGGAAATACAGTTTTTTTCAATACTATTTTTTGCACCCTAAATACAGATCAGATTTTAGTATTCCCTATATTTATTGAGAACTTAGTTCAAAGATTTAAGTGGATTTACACCTGAATTGCCAAAAACTTTTATATACATATGTACGTAAATACACAGGATATATCCAAGGAAAAAAAAAAAAGCTTTATTCAGAATAAAGGTCACGTTCATTCTGTTTCTGACACTAGAATTTAATTTTACATTGGTTAAAAAACAATGTAAATTCATTACTGACATTCAAAGGGTGATTTCGTTAAGCATATGGGCTCATCTACATTTTGAAAGCAGCTGTTTTTATGACCTGAAGAGTATACATGAAACACTGGGATTTGGGCTGCTTTCTGTAGACAAAAAAAGAAAAAAAAATCCTTATGGCTTTTAAAATATTTCTTTTTTCTTGCAGTGATTTATCATATTATAAAAGTATCATCAACATATAATCGTCACATTCTCCAGTGTATAATAAACATACATGTTTGTTATTATGGACCGAACGAACATGTACATTCACAACCATGATGCTCCATAGAAAGAAACATATGGAGATATGCAGGACTTGTTAATTTGTTCTCAAAAGGATACAGATAAAAGCAGATGCTAAGGTGCAATAAATTATACTTTTTTGTACATTTTCTTCAGTGGTTTTTTTTAACCCTCCTAGTTGACACAGAATTTCCTTTGCAGCATTATTTATTGCCAGTGATGTTGCTAGGCTGCCTGGGAGGGCAAAATGGAAAACTTTGTGAAGTATACTTGGAGAGTGCTCTTTTAAACCAGATGATTTGTGAGTAAGTCTTGGAAAGCTGGGACTATATTTTAGATATGTTAGCTGTCTTGTAGTGGGCTTTTATACAGTGAATGAAAGACTCTGGAAAATGTTGCTTATATAGGGAATGTTTACCAAGATATATTTGAGTTTCTCACCAGTATGTGGGCTATAATCTTCTCAGCATAAAGTAAGATCTTCTGTTTCTCCACTTGAAGGCTCTATAAATGTTGGAGAGTTATATTTTGGAAAATGACAGTTAATTTTGGGTTTGCCTCTTCTAGGAGCTTAATTATTAGAGAGCACCGACACCTCTCTTCAGAAAACTACGTTCTTACAGTGTGTCTCAAGCCACACACCAAAACATTGGAAGCATCAGAAACCATTACTCACTTCTGAAAATTTTAGGGCTTGAATGACTGGCCTGGCACTTTCTTTACAGAAAGGTTTTAATGGGAACTTTGTCTAACCTGGGTCTGGTATAAACCAGCAACCGCCAAAGATGCTCAGAGCTCCTAAACGCAAATCATAGAATCATTAAGGCTGAAAAGACCTCTAAGATCATCAGGTCCAACCACCAACGAACACCACCATGCCTCCTAAACCAGGCCCTGGAGTGCCACGTCTACACCTTTTTTGAACGCCTCCAGGGATGGTGACTCCACTACCTCTCTGGGCAGCCTGTTCCAATGCTTGAC
>WAAD01026433.1:0-141823 GCA_013389945.1 Fregata magnificens | reverse complement strand
ACCGGCCCCAGAACTGAGCCCTGGGGAACACCGCTCGTGACCGGCCGCCAACTGGATTGAAATCCATTCACTACCACTCTCTGGGCTCGGCCATCCAGCCAGTTTTTTACCCAGCGAAGAGTACACCTGTCTAAGCCACGAGCCACGAGCCACCAACTTCTCCAGGAGAATGCTGTGGGAGGCAGTGTCGAAGGCCTTGCTAAAGTCTAGGTAGACAACATCCACAGCCTTGCCCTCATCCACTAGGCGGGTCACCTGGTCATAGAAGGAGATCAGGTTGGTCAGGCAGGACCTGCCTTTCATGAAGCCATGCTGGCTGGGCCTGATCCCCAGGTTGTCCTGCACCTGCCCGGTGAGCGCACTCAAGATGAGCCGCTCCATAATCTTCCCTGGCACCGAGGTCAGGCTGACTGGCCTGTAGTTCCCCGGATCCTCCTTCCGGCCCTTCTTGTAGATGGGCGTCACATTGGCAAGCAATGATTATATTATGATGATATAAATGATTATATTATGCACACACCTACATGTCGAGTGTGTACGTATGTTAAATGTATTTCTATATGGACACATTTGCATACAGGGACACATGGAGGAAAAGCAGGTTCCAGATCTGAGAGATCCCACGGGTGGGTGCAAGGAGACAGGTGGGAAGGGCTGGGAGGTGATGCCTCCCGAGGACCGGGCACTTGCACTGCTGCCCTTCCTCCCAGCTCACCTGCTGCACGAGTGCCTCCCCGCCACACGCCTCATCCTCATGCTCCCACCACCTTCTCCTCCTCATCCTCCCACCACTGAGGTGGTATCTGCGGAGAGGCGGGATGAGGGAGGTGAGGTGCGAAGCCTGGGGTGGGGGGCAGCAGGGACACCGGAGGCAGGGGCTAAGCCCACCGTAAGCTCACCCTCCAGCTGTGAGCATCTAACCTGTGCAGAAATGCCACCAGGAGGCTGAGCTGTGAGATGGGCTTGTGTTGGTTTGGTAACCATGCTTTACAGCTTATGCCCAAAAACTTGCCTACAACACTGGAGTGAATGTGGTTCAAAATCAGACCCATCAGGGAAAGATCCAAAGCAACATTATCACCGGGTGAAGATTTGCTGCAAAGTCTGCTGTTCCCTTCATATTCTCCTGCACATGCACATGAGGTGCTCCCTGCTGCCACCCCCCATGTCAGGCTGCAGTGTCATCATGCGATCTGTCACAACAGGTTTGTATGGCATGGCACCATCAGTCATGTTGTACACAGGGAGTGCTTTTGGCTCCCACTTGCCTAGCTAATTCAATACCCCGGATTTTTTGGGGCTGAATTTTTATTGCATTTTCTTTTTGCCTTGGAGACCTGTAGTCATTGCTTCTTTAACACAGTGGTAGTGAGTGGGTGGTTTTTGGTTTTGGTTTCTTTTTAGGTTCACAAGCATTATTCTTTCCTAAAAAAAGGTCACTTTTAAATACACAACCAGGCATCCTTCCACATATGTGCACAAATGCGGTCCTGCACACATGCAGTCCTACACACACTAATTTTTACTGTAAAGTGATCAATTGTACTCGAGTGCCTGCAGCCAGCAAGTATCTAATGGAAACTGGCAAAATATTTTTATGCACCATCGGCCGCAGTAGTGAGATCAAATAGGCCCCAGCAAATCTGAACGAAAGTTTGAATGTTTGAATGAATGAATGAATCTGTTTGAATGTAAAGGAAAGGTAAACACAAGGAAATGGGAAATGCATATGTGGGTCTGAGACCAATACCCAGATCTGGCCTGCCCCGAGAGGAAAAGTTCCTGACTTTGTCACAGATATATGCCTTATGAATCAAATCCTTTTAAAGTAGTGTTGGTTTTAAAGCAGAGCAACTTGCTAGACTTAACTAAAGCTTAAAAGATTATGTTGTGAAGGGATCACTTTGTGTTGCTCTGAAATCCGTACACTTCTCGTGGGTAAATCCACTTTTTCAGTACTAGGAACTGCCAAACTGGTGTGCAGCTACTTCTGAGAGAAACTGAGGGATACATCAGTTGATACTACAGCAGAAAGATGGGTAGTTTTATGGTACATGTGTGCAAAAAAATGCCCCAGAGCATAGCCCCACTCAGGTTGGTGAGAGGTTTGCTACTGACCTCAGTATCAGATGTTTTAGCTGTCAGGGTAGTCCCCCAGTTTGGCCAGCAGCGAGGACACAAACCTGAACGCGTTCTGAAAATACCACCAGTGCAGTCTAACGCAACATGTCCAGGTTATTTTTACTGGTGAGAAAGCAGTGGAGAGGCTTTACACTTGACAGAGGAGAGGGAACATTTTTGTCTATTTCTGCTCTGTTTTCAAAGTTGTACATGAAAAAAAGCACATGCAGTTAAATATAACAAAACCAATATAACATCCGACTTGGGCATTCAAATGAATGTGTTGAATGACTGGTGGGTAGGTAATATCTTGCAAGGTCAGTCGATTATGTGAAAATCATAGGAACCTCTAGAGATAATCTAATCCAAGCACCTGCTCAAAGCATCCGAATAAACTGAAGATCAATATTAACCTGAAAGGTCAACCAGAGATACTGACAAGATGGAAAACCTACATATGGTTCTAGAGTTATAGTGGACTTGCAAATTTGGCCTGAGAATAATCCTGACTAGCATTCAGAAATTATTCTTGAAGAGGATATTGCCATGTGGTTTTTTTTTTTTAAGTAAGTGCAGAGTACATGAATAAGCATTGGAGCCGGTTGGTCACCCTGGGAGACGGTGACAGCGGAGGGTGTCCTACAGATGTGATCTGCAAGGCAGAGCCAGGGAAGAGACCATGATGGGACACGAATGGCTCAGCCTGAATGAGTTGCTTTGACTGACTTTATTTTCGGTGGAGAAAGAGAGCCACTTCCAAAAGGCAAATCTCTTATGTCGAAGATTGACACCTATGAGAGATGAGCCAAACTGATGTCTGGAGCTGCTTCTCTGCCCCTCCGGTGGCTGTAGAGGGCATTTAAATGACTAGTTCAGAGGTGACGTCTATCCTTCAGGCGGCTAAATTTCAGAGGATGAATCCTGCCCTTCCGTGTTCAAAGAAATGTTGAAGAAACTTGTGTCTTTCTCAGTGCTGCTGTGGATAGAGAATGAGACAGTGGACTTTTGAGCAATTCTCCCAGAAATGTGCAAATCTGCAAAAATTCAGAACCTATTTGGGAATCCTCAGCCATCAATAACAAAGGCAATAGTGAAATAACAGCAGGACATTTTACTTTTAAATGCTTCTCATAAAAATGAGGGGAGCAGATTGTTTATATTAACCTTTCTGGGAAATGCAATCAAATTGTCCTTGAAAAATGTTAAAGAAGAAAAACATAAGCGTGACTTTCAATAGCCCTTAACAATCTGTGAACCGGCCCGTTGCTAACTGTCACACACAATGTACATTTTGTTTAGTGATTTCTGTTACACTGCCACTCTCTATGAAAATGTTTAAAAGAATAATTCAAGCTGCATGATCCCAGGTGCATAAACATGCACTCCTCAAGCCAGCAGAGAAACTGCCGAGCCTAGCAGGATCGTCAGACCCACGGGTCAATTCAGGGACTAAGAAAATCATTTCCTATTTCCCTTCATGGATTTGGAGCATGCTGGGATCAGCCAGTCTAGAAAAATAGAAAGAAGCTGTGTCTTCTGCAGCAAAAACAGAACTGGGAAATGAAAGATGCCTCCAACCCTGGCCAATTCTGTCAAAGCAGGATGGGGAAAATGTGTCATCCCTGCTGACCGAGGCTCCCGGCAGTCTTTCCTACCACACTACCCCCTCTGCAGAGCCGTGTCCTGCCTTTCTGGCAGCAGCAGGAGAGGGAGCCTGGCCCCGCTCCTGGCAGAGGTGGTTAATACCTCATACCGACCGAGGCTGGAAAGCTCCCGAGGCTGGAAAGCTCCCAAGGCTGAAGTCCCTGCGCCCTTGGCTCCCTGCTTAGCACTTTTTTGGGCTCTTGAATTGCTCTTCAGAGGCCTTCAGAGGTGCCTACCTTTCCAGTGACTAAGCACATAGGCTTAAGTGGGATTTCAAGCGTTAGAGTACAACTCTGTGCCTTCATGGGAACGTGTGGTTTTCCACGGACTGAAGCCCCTTCGCTGTGCCTTCCCTTCTCTGTTGGGAGAAGTTAGTGACTGAACAGATCCCAGTTCACCATTCTTGACACCGTTCAGGTGAGGTTACGGACCATCTTGTGGCACGTAAAATAGGCCAAAATGCAATTGATAATATTTGCCATGCCACATGATGTACAATCCCTAAAATTCCTGATCATTTCCTCTTTCTTCCTCTCTCTTGTTCACAGCCAAGCTTCTTGTTCCCGGTCCTGCCTGGCTGAAACACAGCAGGCGCTTCTAATGGTCCCCTGGCATGGGGTGCAAGGGAAGTGCATCAGCCCTGTAGCCCTACAACTTTAACAAGCTTGGACAGTCTCCAGCTGGTGACACCACCTTGGCCAGCCCATGGGGTAGGTGGGATGCCTCTGGGCAGCTGTGCCCTCTTTTCTGAATGAAGAAGCTCAGACAAGTCTATGGGACTTTGTTTGGTTTTGCCTACCTGTTTTACTCAAAGAAAGCACAAGAGCCCCAGTTTGACCACTCTTGCTGTCCTCCTGATTATGAAACCTAGGTAGAGACCATGAAGAAAGAAACATGGTGTCACTGGCCTGTGAAGGGCTGTTGAGTGATAAGGAACATGGAATAACTGTACGTGCACGCAATTTTAAAAATGCTAGTAACACTCAGCTCCTTTTTGACTCACCCACAACGGGTAATCTCTGAGTAGTCAGCATGTATATCCATCAGCTGTGGTTCAGCTTGTTGAAACACCCTCTGCACAAGATTTATGGTAAGTGGGAAGATTTCTGAGGGGTTTGTTGGTAGTTATTCTCCATTATTCGGAGGCTATGACCATCACCAAGGAGACAAATGGGGAGCATGGATGTCACTCAGATCTGCTGCTCAGCATTGAAGCCCTCAGCAGATCCTGGTGTTTCTCCTCTGAATCGCTTTGTCTTCTGTTTCCAGCTACAGTTTCCCATTACACTTTCTTTCCCTATATGAAAAGGCTTTTTTTTTTGTACCAGTCATTTACTCCCTATTGGAGATAATCAAATCACTTCTCAGTCTTGTTTTGGAGAGACACCACAGGCTGAGCTCCTCAAGCCTTTCACCGAGGTATTGGTCTCCATACTTTGCATTAGCTCTTTTAGGCTGTTTCTCATTAATGTTCCAGTCTTGCAACATCCTTTCTCTAAATCCAGTTCTCAAGTATTATTCCACTACCAGCTACACCAGTCTACATATGAGCACTTCTTAGCCTGTTTAGGGGTTGAACACTTAAGTTCAGTATCTACCTCTTGTCCCTGGCTTAAATCCTGTTCCTGTTTGCCACAGCATCACAGGGGGAGCAAACACTGCTTTGTGAATGACAATTCTCTTTTCTTTTTCTGCTTGTCCCTCTTTCTTCCCCATCAATCTCTAGCATTTCTCCTTCCTTTCTTCATGGAGAGGTAGTTACCTTGGAGGTGCTGGTGGTCTTGCCTGAGGATTCTTAATTCAGTATTTTGTGAAGCTTTTTTATGGTGTTAGGCATTTTCAAAAATGAAGGGTATTTAAATATCCTTCTTTGTACCTATGGCAGATCACAGTTTTATTTTTCCTTTTAACATCCTGCAAAATGAGTTTTGAAAGGTAGGAAAAAAAGGCAATATTCAGCAAAATACTATGTGTTAATTATTATATTGAACACAGTAACAAAGATGGCATGGAGAAGAGAAAATAAAGTGAAAAAGAACATTTTATGAACCAATGTAAAATGCTTCCATTTCAAAAATTGCATAATGGAAAGGTCTTCAGTTTTCCTTTGGTCTTAGGAGTTGTTTGCCCATCTCCTTGCAGTTCAGCACCTAGCTCTGATTCAAATAGTGCGTAACCTCTTTGGAAACCAGACACCCTCTCTGGAGAAGGAAAGAAATGGTGTGGTCTTTTATGAAAGCTTGCACCATTGAGAAGGCCACGGTACCAAAGGATTTCCTGTGTGTAGTACATGATCTATTCGAAGTTTCTTGTGAGAATTAACAGGATATTTTTGGTTTCTATAGTATCCATGCTTTTATGATCTTAGTATAATCAAACACTGCTTTAGTAGTCTTATGCGCTGAAGCATATTAGCAGGGGTAAAATGAAACACGTTTGAAGAACTTGACCTGTTTCAGATCACCAAATAGAAAGCAGAGGAAAGAAGGTTTATCTGTTGTTTCTATTGTCGTCATCTGCTTTACACTGGCAAAACGTTAACATTGAAAAAGTTGCTTGAAAAACATTAAACATTTCCCCACAGAAATATTTGACTGTTAAGGGAAAAATCCAAACCCAGAGGTTTCTTTCTGATTTGAATCCTCCTGTCTGGAAACACTCAGGGTTGTGATAGGTGAAATGCAGGGGGGTTACATCTGTATTGTCCTTTAAGAATATGGTTCCCTGCTAGGCTACATCTTCCCTGGTGCAATGGGGAGGCTCAGTGAGAAGGGGCAGGCAGACCATGGGACACATGGATAGGTAGATAAATGCAGCCCACATACAAAGAGCTGACCAAATGACAAATGTCATGACCCTGAGAGACGTTTAATGGCAGAAACATTTCTTTGTTTGCCTGTTGACCAAGATCTGAATTTTTCTCAGTTTTAATTGATTAATAGGCATAATCCAAAGAGAGTAAATCCCCTCTGCAAAATATTCTCTTTACTTACTACTTGACCCAACCAAGAAGCTTTGGATTTTGATCCATGTCCTTAATAAGAAAAGAAAGGAAAGAAAAAGAAGAATTTTTGGGAATTAATATCTCCCTGTATGACATTGATTCAGTTCAGTGTTCACAGTCTTGTTTCAGCTCTGGGGTGGACCACAAATGCTCAAGCAGCCAAAGAATCAGCAAAAAGTTTTCTTAAAAGCAAAGAAAACACAGATGCTTGGGCATGGAGAAAACCATCCTATTTATCTTAGAAAGAAAGAGCTTTGTGACCCCGAAGGATATTTGAGGATTTGTTTTAAATCTTTAGGAACTTGTTCTGCATGATTTAACAGCAATGGAAGCTCTGTTTTGTTGCACACCCTATTACACCTATCCAAAGTGACCCTGACACTGTTAATATACTTCAGCAATCATATTTTTCACAGAATTTTACCGCTATTGACTACCAGTGAATTGCAGACTGTTGCCCTGACCCCTGGTAGCCCTCGTACAGCCGTCACACGTAGCAGTCACCTGCACTGTGATGCTTTTTGTGTGTGCGATTGAAATAAATGAGTGGCGAGAGGTGCATTAGGGTAATCTGAACATGATCTCCGCAAGATTAGTAACAATATTCTTGACTTCCACGGTTAGTCCTTTACGATTTACAATGATTTTGATATATCTCCTACTGGTATGCTCACTTTGGGGTTTCTGGCTATGTTTTCAGGACAAAAAATTCTACAGAAAAGAAGCATTAAGTTTTTCTCTCACTCATTAAGGTCACAAAATGGAGCTGAGAGAGAAGAATCAGTAGCTTTCAAACACTATTACCTTGCTAATGATAGCTCTCATCGTGTGACAGTTCTCAAACTGATAAGACGTTCCAAACATCCACAGAAAAGGCAAAGAGGTTTTTTAGTGCCCCGGCTCTGTCTCTGCAGCTTGCACATGTTTTCAAACATAATTTCATGCCTGCTTTCTGACAGCTCATTAAACAAAGGCCTCTTGGTACATATAGTGCCCATCTTCCTGCTGAGATTGTAACATATTTATGGTGTTTGCAGATTGCTGGCTGTTTGCTCTTCTGCTTCACAGTGTCCTGCCTGCCAAATGCTTATCAGTCTAGCGAAGGTGACAGTTTTCTCCATTTGTGTAGGTAGCAATGGTCTTGTGTTTGACCCTCAGAGGCAAGAAGCAATATGATTAGAAGAAGCTCCTGCAAGCAATAGATAAAAGCAATCACACAGGGAGAGACAGCAAGGAAGAGCTCAAGGGAGGAGGCTGATGTTGTGGAAGCTGATAGCTTGCATTCAAGGAAAGTGCTGGCAGTTAGTTAGCTAGACAGCTGGTAACATCCAGACCTTGTGGGATTTCAGCTTCAGACAAAGCAAACAAGGATTCGGTAGTGTTGAGAAGCTATCTGGAGTGGTGTACAAGGGCAATCAGAACTACTCACTTCTAATTATCTGCCTCTTTCCTGCCATTAAACTATCATTATTATACATTTGAACCAATAAAGTTTAGTGAATTTAGCACCCTCTATTTTCTTTAAAAGCTGGTGCCAAAACCCTGCTTTCCTTCCTAACAGAACAGATGAAGACATCTTTAAGCCAGCCGCTACCATTCATCCATCTGTCCTTGGAGGGTGGCAGGGGACTAGGAGCAGGTTTCTGCTTGTACCGCCACCGGCAGCTGAAGTATCTGTTTCACTTCACCGGAGTAACAAAAGGGCTAATTGGTTTTTGGTTTTAGGAGAATTTTATTTTCTTTTCTTACTTCTTGTCAAGCCTATCGCTTAGTCAGTATTAAAAGAAAATGCAGTGGCAGCTCTGTTCAGCTGCCAAAACCTAATCAACACAAAGGAGCTTTCGAGTAGCTGTCAGACAGGATTATGATATTGATCCTAACTATGTGCATGTTCCAGGAAAAGGAGCATCTCTTTAGCTAAAAGTCAGAGGGTGACAGGTAATGAAAGACAAATATTTTACAGCTCGAAGGATGGTTCTGTCCTCACATTAGGAGAGCTGCCTAATTACAGCTGAGAGAAGAAGCAGCACCTGTGCATGTTTGCTGCTGTCTCACCTCGTACTCTGAGCTTCTCGTCTCTTACAAATAAGCAGGTACAGAGTGAGTCCCAGCATGAACGTAAGGGTTTGAGAAACATCCATGCCATGGGGGAGCAATCTGTGTGATTTAATAGGTAGCTCTTCCCTCTTTGAGTTAGTAGTGAATCAAGAATTTTAGGACTTTACTCTGCCAGGAAGGGTGACTTTGGGATCAGAGACAAACTCAAGGCTCTGTGTATTTCTGGTTGTTAGTGACCATATGACATCATTTATAATATCAGTGAAGTCAAATCCTGGGTCTGGCTCCCAAATGGAGAGATAGGTAACAGTTTGCGTTTGAGTACAGATAAAATGAGATGGGCTGGGATTCATCAGACTAAATGCATCCTATGGCAGACATCTAAAGTAGGAGAGAGGAATCATAGCCTACGTTTCTAAATGTTGTCCCAGTTCTCTCCAAGTCTAAAGTTAGACAACATGAATCTCACCCGCAAGGACTTGAAGTCCAGCATTCCAACATAGAAATGGAATAAGCGAGAAGAGCCTTTCACTTCTGAGGGCATGTAGGCCAAAGCTGAGTCCACACATAAGCTAGGAAACTCCTAGAGAATGAAATACCAGATTTGCTTCTTTATTCTGTCACCCATCATGGCCAGAAGAGAGTAATACCAGTAGTCTGACAACAGGTGTACGTGATGGACACAACATGGGTTTTGAGGGCTAAATCTGAAATGAGATAATATGGATTTAGACTGCTTTTAACTTTAATTGTCTGGGGCCTTTTTTATGCAATATAACTGCCATTTTATGTACAGTGTGAACAGCCCATGAATGGATCTCTGTGTACTACTGCCATAGCTGCAGTGAGTAACTGCAGTCTTCCGAGCATCCTTCAGACACCCCAACCATCTCTCCTTCCTACCCAGCTCCATACCCCCATCTGCTCGGGCTCCAGCTCCTGTCACAGAGTGGTAGCCCCTTTTGCCTAGATATTACCATGTGAGTGATAAGACATACTAATAACAAATAAATTACGCCCTGAGTTACAACCCCCCTCAAGCCAGAGTGTAACTTGAGTCAGAATCTGCATTCAATCTTTTAATCTTGGGTTTTCCAGACACTTCTTTTGGTCTCATGGGTCCCCAGGAAAATCACTTAGACTCTCTGTGACTCATGTTCCCCATCTTTGGTGTAGCAATTATGGTTTCTACCTACTGTGCAAGAGATGGGAAGGATTTGTTATTCAGGTATCACAGAATGCCAGGAAGAATGTCCTGAAGAAGTACTGTGATAGCAGTACTGTGCAACGCTGGGCAAAAATCAGTGAAATGCTTTGGCTTACAAGGGGTGTTAAAATTATATACTTGCTATTTGAGACACTGTATCTTACAGAATTTTCTGCACCTGAAGACTAGGGCACATCACAAAACCCAGGTGTTTTTGCGGGACCAAGTAGGGAGGGTATATTTTAAATAACTGGCCCTGGATTCTTCCTAGAGTGCAGTTAGTTGTCACTGAACTGACAGTAAAGAAAATATGTTATTTTAGTGTATGTTTTTCCCTGTGTAATGAGCTACCACATCGGTCAATTTTGTTCTCTGTAATACATCAAAGCAATGGGAGTGCATTAAGAACCAAATGAGGGTCTTGGCCTCTCATCTTAGTTTTATCTCCCCCAATAATAATGAAGCTGGGTAACTTCCTAGAAAATAACAAATTGATATAAACAGCACTGGTTTGCCAGGTACTGTCATTGCTGATGGATAGTACTACAGCCTGAATGGGTTGTCCACATCGCTATTTGTCAGCACTGTCTGTGAGGAGCTCTGTGATAACATACCGTGCTAAATTCACTCTCGTGTCTACAAAGGAATAAAAAATGGCTCATTTGAGTCAATAGATGTCACACAGAGTAAACAACAACAAAACCGGGATGCAGTTACATTGCAACCTCGCCAAAATATACCCTTACTGCTGAATGGGTTGCTACTAACTTAGATGCCTAGGAACCTGGATATATGCTAGTAAGGTCAGTTCACTGTTGGTTTGTTATCTTTCTGTCAGATGAGCTAAATATGTTTACTGCTTGCTTGCATGCACAGAAAAAGTGCTTTTGCATTAATCGCCTACATTTCTATTATTGCTTGCAAACACCATTGCAAAACTGACAATGATCTTTCCTCTCCTTGTAATCTTATTTATATCAAAGGGTAAATTTGTGGAGGTGTAGACATTTCTTTAAAAATAAAGAAGTGTAGAAATATGCTTAATTTCTGTGGTTCAGAGCTGTTAACTGAAGGCTGTTTGTTGCATAACTGATCAAAATGGACCACATGCAACACTGGAGCTGGGCAAACAAAACAGATGGCTCTGCTTATATGTGGCTGGGCACTCCTCACACCACATTTCTTGGTATACCTTGGGCTTCCTTTAAAAAAATCCCTTTATAGTATAAAATATGTGCATCAAAATACTGAATTATATAATGTTGGATGTAGGATAGGAGCGATCATCATGCACCATCGGTACTGCAGACAGTCGTTAACCTCTTGAGCCCAGTGACATGTCGCTGTTTCTAATGAAAAGCAAAACAACCCCAACAGCCGCAGGGGAGGACACCAGTTCCCTCTTCCCCTCACTCTTTCCTCTCAGTCAGCTGGCGAGTCCGTCTTCAGAAAAACAAGGAGTAGCTGTTTCAGCTGTAGGTGAAACATCTGGCAGGCTCTCTTAGGAATACTTGCAGGATAATACTTCCTCATGTTTTCACCAACACACTGGCATTGCATAAACCTCAGCTTGGAGAGAAAGGTCAAATGGGATGGTTTGTGCATTTTGAGGAAGCAAAGGGTGTTCTGCTTGCTTTGCAGGATGGTTCATTGCACGAGATTCCCAAGGCAGGATGAATAACTCTTCTTCTTCACCAGCCTAGTCACGGCATAATGCTGCCAAAGGCTTTTAGGTTGCTGTTCCCCCATTCAGAGCCCAGTTTTTAGTGCTAGTACCATAGCATCTCCTTTTCCCTGAGCATCTGTGATGGGTCATCACAACCATAAATATATCTTCTGAGGCTGATAAAAGGAAAGAGCTTATTTAGGAGGTCTTTTATGTATATTTAGCGGCCAAAGACTGCTACAGCTTTCATCCAGGCTATGGGAGTGAGCACCCTCATAGAAAATTCCATAGCTTACCGAGCCCCCAGTTGCCATAGCTGCTCAGAAAAACAGGTGACCCAGGACGAAGTACAGAGAAGTGGATGATCTGGCAAGGAGTGAGATAGAGTCCTCATTTCCCCCATCACTATTTCTACCTAGAAGTCCAAGTGTGACTGACATTAAGTCCTCAGGCGGTTGTCGTGTCGATTTTAACGAAGAATAAATGATCCAGACTTTTTGTTTTACAGGGGCTGGAATGACAATAACTTGCTGCTTTGATAATAAGTTGTACAGCACTACCTGGATAGCATATTTGCTCCCAGAATTAGTCTAATTCAGTTGTAGAGCACAAGGCACACCACACATGGTTCATGGAGCCTGAAAAGGCTGTCACACTGCATATCATGCTATCTTAATTGAGGGAGTTGAAGTGAAAGGCTGAAACTTGATCGGTTTTTGGATTAGGAGACTATGTGAGGAGAAACAAAGACATGACCCAGAGTAAAATGGATACCTCAGTACTAGAAAGGTTATAGCTTGACCACACACATTCTTTAATAATGCATTTCCAACATAAACAGAGCCACAGGCACTTGGCATAGAAGACAGCTTCTCTTTTTTGCAGGTCATCAATATACCATGTTTACATTGTCAGGCTGGTCTCAACAGTGTTAAATTATAAATTAGACTCAGTGCAAGTTGAGATGTAAACACTGATCTGTATACTATAGCAGCCAGAACACGGGTAAGCAATTCATCCCTTTCAGGTAAAGATTTTTAATAGGAAGCTTGGGAAAAGCTGGACTCTGGAAAAGTTTCAAAGAAAGTGTTTAAAGGTGTTTGTGTTATAGATGGAGCATCACTTGGGAACAATTTCAGTTAAGCACCATTTCATAAAGGTGTCCTTGGAGTAGCTTGCATTCAGTACAAAGTAAAACTACAGCTGTCTCTTAAGGACAATCATCTGCAGCATACAATATTGACACATCAAAATGCCAGTGACAGTGATGGTGACAGGGGCAGGTTATTTTAGCTTTTTAGATTAACAAATGATGACAGTCTTCAAAATTCCCAGCTGGAAAACAAAGCAATTGTTTTGGGAATGCAAAGAAGCACAGGCACCAAAAACATCTGGAGAACACACAAATATTTTCTATTTGTACTGTGACCTGTAGATGACAGCAGAAATCCCTTGGTCTCCCTCTCCAGCAAGCTGACTGAAAATTTAATAAAAATATTTCCTGAAAACTTACTGTAATGTTGACATTTTGTTGATACTTTAGAAAAATAAAATAATAATTATTATGTGTATAGACTTATAATAATATTATTATATGCTTTATAATATTATTTTTGTATTATTAAAAATTGGTGGGCACCTGCTCGCCACCCACTGATGGAGACAGCATGAGATAGCAACATGCAGGCGGTGTGGCGAATGCTGCATAGCTGACCTTCTGCCACCCCTGCGTTTTTTTGATGGTCTAATCCTGTGATGCACCAAGAAGAATAATTTGGGCAGCTTTGGTGAGGCCATTCCCCTTCGGTAGCCTGGCAGGGAGCGGGCTCGACGGCAGGCTCAACGTGCTGGAATGGCCACGCAGCCTGCGCAAGTGGTCACTCGTAAAGTGCCAATTCCCTTTACATGAGCATGACACGGATGCTGAAAAGAAACGAGCCTTCAAGCCATCTCAGCTTGTATGGATGTGCTGAGCCTGCTGTGGAAGCAACCTGAAGCAGTCCTCAGAGGCCTCCATTTCTTCTTCATAAAGGAGAGTTGTGTTCGTGTAAATCCGCTCATCTCTGCTTCTTCAGCTCCTTGACCAAAGAATTTTCTTTTACTTCTTTCATATGAGGGCAAGAGCTGTCTCGTACTTGCTGGTACCAAAGCTGAAAACCCTGTAAGCCCCAGGGCAGAGGCAAATAGATGTGAACAATGTCTTACATATGCTCCAGGCTTCAGGGTCCCTTCACAGATCACTTATTTAATCATACAGCACTTCTGGATGTTGAGCCACCAGCGTTTGAAGGGCAAGATAGGTTTTCTTTTTAAGACTGAGACTCTACCTATGTATACCTGGCATCTGCCAAGACGGGAAAGCAGACCCTAAACTTACAAGAGCTCTCTTGGGAGAATTTCTCTTTGGCCAAGGGAGAGAGCATTTGGGAAGAGGAAGGGCAATCGTGATGTTTAGGGTTCATTGTTCCTATGTTCAAAAGAGAGCACTGCTGTGATTATGTCTGAGCTCCCAGATCAAAATGGGAAACACACTTTCGCCCAGTACTTCTATGGCCAGTGTGCTGTCATGAAACCTCAGCTTAACCTGGATACACAGCCCCGCAGCAGGGACATTTGTGCATCTACAAAAATTTAGAAAACATAGAGCCTCTAGCTTCAAAGTCAGAATAAAAGCTGCAAAAATCTAGTCCAAACCAAGAGATATGGCTTGGAGATATTTTCTGGGGGCAAGGCTGTCTGGCAGGAGGATGCTGAAATGACTATTGATTGTTAATACTTATTTGCATCTCAATAAGACAGAGGGTCCAGTCAGGATTGGACTCCATTCTGTTGTCTGATACACACACACATGTTAAATCATACTCCTTATGCCAAGCTGATTATGGATATTTTATGGGATTTTAAAAATTCATTTATGCATTTTATATCACGTCAGCCAAATCAAAGGAGGCATAGCTGATACAGGAGAGGAGTAGCGCACATCTGACCAGTACCTTGAATTCCTGGGTGTTTCTTAATCTGTTTTACTTGGTGAATAATAAAATGTAAAGTCCTTGAAAGAACTTTTCTGAAATTCTGTTTTGGGGAATTTGTGGATCTATATCACATTTTAGCTTGTTCTATACATTTTCCTAAGATTCCTTTTTTCCCAGCTAAACCAATGATACTGCAATTATAATGTGTTTTATGATACTTGAGACACAGTCCCTCTTTCTCCCTTCCCCCATCCAAACCAACAAACTAGCCAGTGAAAATTTAAATAAATTCCCTATACTTCCTGTGATCGCTATCATCTGTCTGACAGGGGTTTGGATCTGTTGTGTTTGCTTCTCTTTTATTTTACCCACCACTGATACTAAAGCTAATTGGAAGGGTTTCTGGTGTGTACAGGAGACTAGGAATGTAGAGCTGTTGGTAAGCATAATTTTGGACCCTGAGTTCACGCCTATGTTTTTATGGGAATTTGTGCTCAGATTTGCAACCAAGGCAATTGTGGTCATTCTGCCTGTAAAGGCAGAACTCAAAGGTGAACCCGTTTTCCCCAGTGATGGTCTTTTCCTGCCTGGGAAGATGATTTAGCCACTTGTGGCTAGAGCAAGGGTAATTGCCAGCCTGCAGGCAGCGTGGATAATCAGAGAGTTTGGGCCCCAGCCTGAACTTGCCTGCTGAGCTAACATACTGGTACAGATACAGCCTTGGCTCACAGGTCAGTAGCAATTTCACTTTAAGTGGCTCAAATGGCTGCAACAATACTGATTTGCAGGGAATTGTATCTGCTTAGTCTTTGTGAAAATCTGACTTAAATAATCTGAATAACTTTTCAGTGATTAATTTTCAAGCACGCGATTTTGCCACCCGCACACATGAAGAAGCAGATTTTTGGTCACACAAAACTGCGTATGCTTGAGGGAAGCTGGACTGCAATCCCCATGGAAATTGGGCTCAGAGTAACAAGGTGGGTGAGATCTCCCAGCTACTCAAATTGCTATTGATCCAGCTGGGATTCTGATCAAATGTATTTGTCTTTATTACCAACGTAGTGAACAGGTTGGATGGGGAGCTGATTTCATTTGCTGCTAGTCACACTGGGGCAAATCTTAGAGTCCCCGAAATGCAAGGGAATTGTACTTGTTCAAAGCCTGTGGTCCTTTTGGAGTTTAGCCTACTGACCAATTTGTTGTAATGCTTTATAAAAGAGCCTAAATGAATGTCCGGTGATTATAGGGATTACTACTTGCCCCCAAATCAGTAAGTACTAATATCATGCTACATGGAGCAGCAGCAAAATTTCTTATCCTATGGTGAGAAGCAGTCAACTTCTTCCATCCAAAATAATTAAGACCAATGTAATAACAGATGAATCCTGTGTCATTATTTTCTAAATGTAACATTACAGACACCACAGTGAGATTAGAGTTAGGAAACAAACTACAGCTGTAAGAGCTTTGGAGAAACCTGATGAAGGCAACACATTCCTACTCACAAAAATAGAATCTATCAAGCTTGTGAGCCTGACAAGACCTTAACAAAAGTCAATGGGCAGCAGCGGCTGAGACCTAGAGGTCACAAGTGCCTCCCCTCACCAGGCATCGTTACGCAGTGGTGTCCATGAAGTGAGATGGTAGCATGAGGCCGGCTTCCCAGAGGTCATAGCAGTCACCATGTTGGAGCTGTATCAAGGGAGGATGGACTAGTAAAATCTCCTTTCCACTTTGCAGACACGTCACTGGTGGGAATTTATGCAAACAGCAGTGTAAGACAAGTATTTAACTCCTCTGGAAGTAGATATGATTTGAACTCAGTAGGAATTAGGCACCCATCCTGCTCTGGAAATGCGGTAAAATCCCATAAAGTGAACATCAGCTTCAGTGACTGAGTTAGACCAGTAGAGACTGATGCACCTTCAAGAAACTGAGCTCTGGAAACCTTTCATCAGCTGGGCTGTCCTATAGTGACCACTGCAGATGGTATAAACGCCTGTTGCTTGGTAACCTTTGCAAGCACGGCCTTGACTTTCAGCCTGGTGCAGTGACTTTCACTTTATTGCACCCCTTGTACCAGCTTTCAGGTAAGCCCATATTGTCTAAGCATTTTCTTACCTTCAATTTCTTGTTTTTCAGGTTCCTGCCAATGGCTATGTGATAAAGAGAGAGACTCAGTATTCCTTTGCTTAGATCCACCTGAGTTTCACCCTCTTGCAGCTCTGATTTCCAGGGGCTTCCCAGAGAGCCCATTAGTCCTGTTCCTTTTGCAGCTGGAGAGGTTGCAGTGCATCCTCCCACCCAGCTGAGCTAGCTGCTCTCCAAATCACTCCTGCCGCCAACTGAAGAAATCAGAGTGTCTCCATCTCCTTTAACTACATATTAGTTATAGCCTCCACTGTAGAAATACAATGAATTTGGCATGAAATGACAAAACAGAGTTGTTTATCACTCTATAAGCCCTGGAGGGCCAAATGGTTTTGACACTCAGGCAGTGGAGTGATTACAAATTGAGCCTTTGGGCTGCGGCAGTCCCAGGGCTGCTGCTCTCTCTCAGCAATACATCCTCTGCCGGCTCTTTGCTTGCCAGCTCATTGTAAGGCTCTTTCTACTGTCCATTTTAGTGCAGTGCGTGGGTTTCAGCTTTGTGCTTGGCCTCTCCCCTGTGTCCCTCCATAAACCCGGGAAACAAGAGAAGAAAACAGCAGCAGGCAATCATACATCTGGCTGTTGGAGCCCAGACTGGCATGCCGTGACATAGCTGTTGTGCCATGGAGAGGGGTCTTGGGCATGCAGATTTCCAAAATGAGGCTTAGCACTTGTAATCCCAACCTTTTTTTCATTAATACGACCTTTGTTTGTAAATCTAGCACAGAAAGCTTTCATTCCTTCTGTGGAGCTATGGCTTTCCTCCAAAAACCTTGGTCAGTGGGTAAGATTTGGCCTTTTGACTATTACGGCCAAAATTAACTAATTCTGTTCTTGAAATATAATATGCGAAACAAATAATTTAGCTGCAAATACATTTTTTTCTGTGTGCAAAACCAATGTCTTTAATTTGCACCAAATAATGTTTCATATTAAAGCAAAGAAGCTGAATACCTGCTCTTTATCATAAGAAGCTGGCGGGGGGGGAAGCTTCCTTATAAAGTCCTGCACAGTCATTAAAATCAGGAAAGCAATTCCTCTAGCAAATCTCCTTGTTCCTTCAGTTGTATTTCCTGTCACACTTATGCTATTTGTTTATGCATTAGGGGCTCTTGTTAAGAAAACGGCAAGTGGGTTAATGGAGAGTTCTCAAATACTTCTCTTGTGTGGCTGAGGTCCCCCTGGGATCGATTTAATTGTTCCTACAATGAAAGCAGTACCGTCTTAAGGTTTTCTAGCTCAGATAAACATCTTTAATCACTTTCATGTTGAAATAAAAGGAGCTTGGGAATGTGAAACTTTAGTACACTTTGATTCCTGAAAAGAGAACTTAGGGACGCATTGCAGATACATATATAAATCATCTTGCTAACATTAGAGGAAGGGTTTCCTATAAGGCTTTCAGGATGCTTTAATGTAAGTAGCTCCTATTATTGCAGCTAATATATTTTGCACATGTGAGCTGCCCTTTGGATGCTGGGAATGCAGCTGTACAACTTCAGCTTCACTCTGAAGCTGAAACTGGTCATTATTGAATGTGTTGTCATGTATCAGTCTGAAGACAAATTCTGAAGTTTAACTTAACTGGAGGCCTGCCAAGCAGTAGACTCAAGCCAGGTTCTGTTCTCCTCTCCATGTGCAGATGGGACTCCCACCGACATTAATGGAGAAAATAATAAATACCGTAACAAACTCATAATGAGGTAGGCTGGTATCAGGCTTAATTATCCTTGTTCATGCCAAGGAATGCCTATGCCAGCAGGTGCTCCTGGTAATAAGTTACCTGGAATGAACCATCACAGAAAGCAACAAGGTCTCTTTTAATATTTTTTTTTAAGTATAAGCATTTAATCCACCACTGTAGCTAATTAGTAGGCATGGCAAAAGAGAGCTGTACTGCTGCTCCATGCCTCGTTTCTCCTACTTGCAGACGAATGATGCTATTAGTACTGGAAACCAGCATCCCCGTTTGCCTTCAGGGCTCTGCAGCGCAGCTGAGAAGAGGCACTTCCATTGCTGTGTACCTGCCTTCTCCACACGTGAGCAGCAACCCCTGGAACATGGCAGCTCTTCCCTGCTCAGAGAGAAAGAGAAGCTTGCTCAAAACACTTCTCGGTGCATAACTTTGTGTAACAAGCAATGAAAGAATGTGTCTAATTGTGGATCTTTGCAGGGGAAGGAAATACAAGTTCTGCAGACTGTGCCCAGGACCCCTGATGGCACAGTAGCTTTTCTGGAGTGTGCTGGAGATGGAGGGTGGGATCCTGATCCTTTGCTATTCATTACTCCAATGCAAGTTTACTAACTTCATCAAGAGGCATGGTGAAAATGTCTTTTCTCTCATTAAATAGAGCCAAAACCTGACTCTTCAGCACAAAAGTCATGTAGCATGGGTAGAACCAGGTCCTGACCCCTTTCCTGTCAGTGCCTCATCATTTTATTTAAGTTGAAGAGCAACATTAATCCATTTTAGATGTTATTCTTGTCCTGCAATAAAATAGGGCTGGTTTATTTCAACATACTGGAAAGAGAAATCATGGCCCTTCTCACACCTTCAGGAGGTTTTGTGGTTTTGTTGTATCTGATCATTGCTGCACATCCGGCATTCTCAGGAATTTAACTGCTCCTTTTCATTAAACCTATTTTTACTACATTCCTTATGTAACAAACATGTCTGCAGGCAAATAAACACAAAGGCAGAACATAGCAGCAAGTAAAAAGTCTTATGAAGTTCACATTCAAGAAGTTTTGTTCCACCACTTCTACAGTCTTTTTTTTTTTAATACCTGCTATATTTTCAAGACACAAAAAAGAAATGTTATAAGAGACTTATCACACAGAGCATAACCACTTGCTGCCTCAAACTCATTTTCAAGGTTTCCCTTTCCTTGGGAATTTCTGTTGAAATCATTTCAGTGATTGAATCCTGCTTGCTGCAGGACATGAGGGGGGGTGTTACCCAGGGGGGGGGAAAAAAGCAGTGCGTTGTCTACAGCATGACAAAGAAAATTAGTCACATAGGTATCATTTACTTGTTTCCTTTCATGGCCTCTAATCCTCTATTTATATGGAGTATATCCATCACACACATCCCAATATTTTCTGCAGGCTAAGACAAACTTGGGGCGTTGTAGCAGACCCAAATAAATCAGCTCTCTGGTGTGGCCTTTTGCCTAGTGGATATTTACAAATTTAATGTTCTTACAGCTTTGAGTCTAAAACCAGAAACCTGTCCTTTTGGCTACTTTAGTGATCATAGCTACTTTTCCTACAGCTGCTCCTGCCGAATTACTTAAAATTTTAGTTTAATATATATTACTTATTACAGTCAGCTGATAATACTACCGATCCGTCTGTTTTAGTGGGCAATATTCCAGGTCTCTCATTGAGATAAACTGCCCAGTCTTCGACCTCGTAGTTTATCCACTTCAGAACCAGATTATTGTCTCGTAAAACTGTTGAGATGGTGCAGTTAATACTTGCTATTATTTTAGAGGCCAGAATCATAATCTTCGTCATAAAGATTTAAGTCCTTTTTACATGCTTAAAGTTTTCAAAATATGGGTCATATCCTGCCATTGATTTTTACGCAAAACTTCCAGTGTTTTTTGCAGTAATTGGGTTCTTTCCTCCTGTGATTTCACACCACAGGATCAGAATGATGCAATCACATTCCTAATACAAATTTATGAACTTTGTATCATCGAATTGGTGCTATAAAACAAAATCATTTTCAGTCCAAAGGGCATGTGTGTGTATATTTGACAGACCTGTGCATCATTCTGCAAGAAACCATTTTTCTTAATATCAGCCAGCAAAACAAAGTTATATGTGAGTGATGTTGCTATTATTGAACTGATGGTAAGCCCAAGCGCTGTGCTGTTCCCTCCCTGAAATCATTTGATACAACAGTGGCGTTCCTGTTCAAACACTACAAATCAAAAGACACAGACTCAACTTCAAAGGGAAATTGAAATGTCCAGATGAAAGTCGAGATGAAAGTCCAGATGGAAAGACAAGTGTGCCTTGCTTTGGCTCATCAGTAAGTGGGGAACCAGGTGTGTGTTTGAGTTTTCCCCTGTCACAAAAATAAAATCTTCATTCTTTTGGGGGGGGGGAGTGGGCAGGTCTGTCGCCCCATCTATAAAAGGTCTCTGTTATTTCAGTGCTCAAAACAAACAAAAGTTTATGAGAACTAAATCCTTTTTTTTCCCTTTTTATACCAATTATGTACACACTTTTATGTTTGTTTGCTGCTTCTCTTAAAGCAAGAAAAATAAAGCAGACTTGTGGAATGGCAGATAATTAAACATGTGAAGATGAAAGAGAATGGAAAATTAAGCATCCATTTGAGAGTCTGCTGTGACTGAATGTTGTCTGCTCCCTAGGGACAGAGTCTGGGGAGCACCTGATCTGGGCCAGCGAGATGGCATATAAATACAGTCGAACCTCATCTTAACACTCCCCTGCTTCTCCCACAGCCCTGCACGAGAGCAGCCTCCCTGTTATTCTTCTGCTGGCTAGCTTGAAACAAGGGGCCAAAATAGTATGGCATCACAGAATAGAGGAGCCTTAACCCTTCTCACTTTGCTCTGAGATACTGCCAGTAAGGAGAGGGAAGATCCCAAGGCTCTCAGAGCCATGTACCACCAGACAGTCCCTCCTACAGAGGGTTACTTTTCATGGTTAAGAGACTTTGCCAAATGATAAAACCACAGAACCAAAAGTTACTGTGACATGTAACTTCTCAGTTAAACTACTCTTCTTATTTCTGAGATTTCTGAAAAAAATGTACTACTTTGTCAGTAAAGCATCAGATCACAGAAAAGAGGTTTGGGATTTTGTGGAAAGTAAAAAAAAATGCAGCAAAATTGTCTTCGCTGATAAAATCCCCCCATATTTCCAGATAGCTACAAGAAATCTGTTATTCTTAAGTTGCGTTCTTAATACAAAAATATTGCATTCCTAAAGAATGAGTTTTGAAAAAAAATAGTGTGATTCTACACATCTTTTGAGCTCTTGGGGATGTCGTTCACTTTAGCTACTATAACTATCATCTGTCACCCTCAGTTATGTGAAGAAGGGGACCAAAGTTCCCTGTAAGCCAAAAGAAAGAGGCAAAATGGTCACTAAAGGTATTCTATTTTCTCTTAGCAGGATTTAAACCAAATCCTGTCAAAGTCCCACTAGCAATAGGCACACCCAGGCACTGGGGTCTGTTTGAATGGGGTATACCTCCTCCTGATTTTGCCTTCTGAAGACTGGGTGTGCCCAACAAATTGGGTGGCTCTGCCAATAGTTGGTCATTCCAGAGGGAATTTATTCCTTGTAGCTTGCGTACCTCTCTTAGGGAGGGACAAACCATCTCCAGGAGATACCTAGCTCCACTCATTGACTGTAAAAGGAGTTGAAATGTCTAGTTTAGATAAGACACAAGTAGGTTAGATGCTATTTTAAAAATAAAAGCAAGTAAGATGCATTCCATACCAGTTCTGTAATCAATATCTCTTCTTCTCCCCAAATTATGTCTAAAATAGAATTAGCCCATGCAAGAGGAAAGACTTATTGACCTGAGAGGTTTTTGTAAATCTAAGACTGTCACAGTGTTTACAGCAAGAAACTTTCAATCTGTGTCTCTCAAAGTGATTTTTCCCGTGATAATACTGTTTTTCCTCAGGGTAGGGTATCGATAAAATCTTAAAGAGCTAGTCTCCCTGTTTTCTAGTGTTATTTCATGGTCAGTAATAGACTGCAATTTGTACTTCATCTCTCATTTTTTGTCTCAGGTCACTGATCCATAGACATTGACGATCCTTTGCTGCTGAGCTGTTAGTGATTCAGAACCTGTAACACCACTGTTCACAACCTGACCCTTCCTAAACGGATTGTAACCAATGGTTTTAACATTCTGATCAAGTAAAATTTTCCCCCTAGTTTCATTAAGCCCATCTTGAAGTTGAATATATGCTCATAAAAGATCATTTCCAGTTCCTTCTGTTATTGCCTAGACCCCTGGCATTAGTGTACAAGCAATTAAAGAATTTATTCTCTTAATGTCCCTGGGTGTCTTGATTAATTTTGTTCTTGACACATTAATTTTTGTGCTAAATGAATGTTCATTTGTCCCCTCCTTTTGTTCTCCCCTTTTGTTCTTAATTTAGTGCTCTCCTGTCCAGGTTCAGCAGACTGCACCCGGGGAAGATTGCTTCTGCTGCTGCTGAGGTGGAAGCCATCCAAATTATACCAGCCTCTTCCTACAGAAGTGGGGCCCCAAAGCCAAGCACTCCTCCTTTGCACCCTTCGTATACGTGGTGGTTCACTTTAGGATCTTTAATTGTTGACTTGTTTTGCTCAAAGAGTACAAAGGATCTCCAATAAAATAACCTGGGCATTTGTCTCCTGAGGACTGTCCCAGGCAAGGCACCAAGCTGCTGGTTTTTACTGTGTGGCAGTCATTCACATACATCAGATTGAGGGTGGAAATTCAGAGCCAGTTTCAAGAAAGGTGACATTGTCGTTCAGCGTGAAACACCGTGCTAGCCTATCCCACCCTTTTGGAGATCACCACTCACTTGGAGTAGACTGACTTCAACCGAGCTATTTCTGTAGCTGCCAGCTGGTGAGCTGGCCCTTTCCCTTTGCTACTGCTTGAGTTTAGAGTGGTGCAAATCAAGAGTCCTTCAGCTGGAATCTATGCAGTTACTCAAGTGCACAAATAGCATTAGGAAGAGCAAGTCTTTGCTCCCCCAAATGATTTTGTCTCAATTTGTTACTGCAGGACAGTTGGTTGGTGTATCTTCTCTTGAGTCCACAAAACAGTTTATCCCAGCACAGAGGCAGGCTGCGATGCTGGTGCATGCTGCCTGGGCTGCTCCTCCTTGTGCAGGAAGGGACCTCTCCGGAGCACACAGGGTTAGGCCAGACCTTATCCACATTCACTGGAAAGCAGGTTCCAGACTTTTCAGCCATGCCAAGCCTGAACATGGGCCACCTCCGCCAAAGGAGAAGGAAGGGGAAAAGTACAAGCACGCCTGGGCTGAGCGCCCAGTACGAGCCATGGGGGCCAAGGCTTCCTGCTGCTGCTGCCGCCTCCGGCTGGGACGGGAGGTGCGGGGGACGTTACCAGGGTGCCAGGAGGTGCTCGCTCCCTCTCTCCACTCCTCCACGCCAGCGACGGCTGCTCCCTCACTCATCCCAAATGCTCTCTTGGCGGCGGCAGAGGCAGTGACAGCAAAGCTGGCAGCCCGGCTCTCCAGCCCTCTGGCAGAGGCAAAGGAGGCAGTGGGACGTGGGCTCATTTCCTCCCACAGCTGAGCAACTGCTTACCCTGGCTCTGTCTAGACCTGGCCTTGGTCTTACGACTGTAAATATAGTTTTCTAAAGAGTGCTGGCCAAAGCTGCTTCCTTCTAAAATCTCCCTTAATGCCATGTGGTTATTTCGCAGTCCATGCATCACACTGCGGTCCTTTTGGTGCACAACAGCAAGCTGGGGTTCAATTTTTAAGAGGCCCTTCCTCAAAATAAATAAACACCAATGACCCTGTCTCAGGCCCCCGTGCAGCACTCTCAGAGACTGGATTTGTGCCTCGGGTCCAAAGCAGTGAGTTAAGCAAGAAGGGAGGGAAAGTGAGAGGGCAATAACATCAGTTTGGAAAGCCTGGACACATCACGGCAAGCAGCCCTTGGAAAGCCTTAGCCAGGGCAAGGCTTCCCTGGCACTGGGAGGCTCATGGAGGAAACCGGCCTCTGACCTTCCTTTCCCACCCGCCCTCCCCACGGCTTGCTGCCACCGGTGACTCCCACCAGTGGGAGGGATGCTATGCACTGCAGAAGAGGGTGTCTGGTTTCTGGGACTATCCAAAATTGAGGCAGGCATTGTTCTGCTGCTGGGAAGGGAGGTCCCAACCGCTGTTTCTGCTAAATGCGCTCGTCATCCAAATGCGCCCATCGCCCATCACTAATGGTGTTTTTCCCTCTCTCGGAGCTTGCTGATGGCTCCTCTCCCGTCTCTGCCCATTGCGAGTCATTCCCTCTTGCTGTGTTTGTCATTAACCTCTCTCACTAGCCACGGCCCCACAAACTGCTGTAGCTAACCGTGTTTGTTGCTGGTTTATTAGGCAATTTATTGGTTGCTGCGTACCTTGACCTCTGCCTTCGCTTTCGCCTTTTAAGTCTTCCAGCAAGCCCTGCAGCATTTCAGTAGTTTTAGAAGATGTGATGACATGCTGAATCCAAATGGAGCCTTTCACCCACTTGAAGAAGAGAAAGAAAGTCCTCTGAGGCCCCTCTCTGCCCAACATTTCTTCCCCTGGATTTGGATGATCCTTCACACTGGGGCAACACTAAACCCAAATGCGCTGAGCTGCATTGTTCATCTGATGCAGGCTGGCAGGGCTCTAGCTGTCTCAGCTGAGGATTTGTCCTAGTGAACATCCTGAAGATGAAAAATACAGTCAAT
Source organism: Fregata magnificens (assembly GCA_013389945.1). NCBI lineage: Eukaryota > Metazoa > Chordata > Aves > Suliformes > Fregatidae > Fregata > Fregata magnificens. The sequence goes on along the minus strand of WAAD01026433.1, from coordinate 116,536 downwards.
TAAATGGATGGAAAGTCCTCAGCATGGTGATATCTTAGCACAGAATTGGAGTGATGAACAGTTTGCTCCTTGAAAGAAGCTCATCAGGTAATTGGGTCTCCTAAAAATCTAGAATGAAATGAAAATCACAAGGTCAAAAATAAAAATGCTATGTCATTTCCTTGTAATCAGAAAGGATATTTATAGATAAGAATACTTTCTTAATCATGGCTCCAGCTGATGCAAAAAAAAGAAAAAGTAATGTGATAGGAAGTTAATGCCGGAAAAATAATTAACTCCAAGAATACACGAATGTAAAAATAAATTTCAGCTTGCTGTCATTTAAATTTCATTGTATTTCAGGCATGGATAAACAAGGTCAGCTCCCTAAGCTTCGATTGTGGTTTCTTGGTCTCAGACAATCTCCTTTACAAATATTTCCCTGCATTTTAGAGTTGTGAACCATTTCTTTTAATAATGGGAGAGAATGGCTAGCTCAGGTGATTAAGTGATATTGAGTTTTTCAGCTATATAGGAAATACAATGGTGATTACCAGAGTGAGGTTTGAATACATACATTATTATTTTATTCTTTTTACTAAAGGAAACTTTAGGGTCCTTTTCACCCTCTAGGTAGCTAAAAATTCAAAGTATCTACTTTAACCCTATGCAGCAGTCCAAGCAAGCAAATGGTCTTGAAGTTTAGTTGGGATGGTTTGTTTTTGATCAAAGATGGGAGTGAATTTTGGAGTTAGGGAAGACAGAAACCTCCCCTTCCTTTGGCTCCCCTGACGATGTCACTACTGTAGGATCGCAAAAGAGATAAGGGTGTTCCCTAATGAAAGCCAGCAGATTTTTATCACTACTTGCATATTTTTACTTTGTTCCTTGTATTTCCAGATTCTCCAGGACAGCTGAGGCTATGTTACATTTGGGATTTAAGGTTAGAGGAAACAAAGAAAATCAAATATGATGCTTCCAAATCCATGGGCTCATGGGGGGGTAGTGTGGTAGTAGGGGACTTGCATTGCTAGAGCTAAAAAAGCATGGGAATGAAGAGAACACGGGCAGATTGGGGCTGGAGGGACAAAGCTCTCTTATCTGCATGGGTTTCTCTGCTGTCTAAAGGAGACCTTGCACTCTGCCATGCTGTATTATACATACACATATATGTATACATAAGCAAATTATTTACACGTAGGTCAATGAATTCATGCATCATGTCCATTGCGGGTGTGGTGGTAAGGAAGCTGAGGAAAGTCTTGCACATATAAAAGTCCATATTCTGCTTCTGTGCAGTTACCAACTGGAAGCTGATGATCTTTAGTTTTTGAACTGACTGCAGAACACCCTCCAAATTTCCCCTTAGGCCTTTTGAGAAAGAATGTCGAGAGGCAGGTTTTTCTCTTTGAAAGGCCTTAATGTTTCTTTTCGACTGGTAAGAAGCAGAGTAAATGAAAGGGCCCAAAATGCTTGCTCCTGAAGTGATCCATTTAGTTCAATTCCCAGCCCCTCCATCCCTTTAGTGAATTGTTGTTTAGAAAGGCATCTTTCAGCTGCTGCAGATGTGCTGCTCTGTCAATTATCAGGCTTAAATGGTAGGGCTTACACATTTTTGTCTCCAGCACATTCTACTATAAACTTCTTTACCTCTTCCTTAATGGCTTCCTAATGTATCTTAGTGAAAGATGGATATCCCGTACTCTCTTTTAAACACCTCGTTCCTTAGATATTTTATCTCGACAGTTCTGCCTTCCACAGCTGGCAATCTCCCAAACACAGAAGCACATTTTTGTCTCTTGTAGGCCTACCATGACTAAATGTTATCACGGCAATTTTATACTTGAGGTTATCATGGTATGGCACTGCAACTGCTACTTGTCAGCTTCCTCTGTAGAGCACAGGGGCGGCAGTAGAACGGAGAGATTTATATTGCTGTAGCATAGAAACCAAGAGCCCTTGGCTCAGTAGCACATTAGTACACATTAAAAACCTCACCTCAGGTTGGCTTACCAACATGGAGCAACGGCTGTCCTGTACCAAGGCAGTTGTTCCAGATGGGGCACTCTGTGCAAGTGCATACCACATCAGATGCCCTTCGATACTCGCAGAGGTACTGGTAACCTCTGCATTTATCTGCTTCCTGAGAGAAACTAGTTGCCATTCCTGATTCATGTAAAACAGTAATTAAAGAAATGCTTCAACAAAGATACGCACCATGGTTAGCATCCATAGGAGTAACACATATCTGTGCTTATTCCATGCAGCTGAATTTGCTTTAATTTTGCAAAAATTAGGAGAGTAGGATGAATATCTGATCTCACTTCCAGTTACTGGAATTTTGTACAGACCAATTTCTGCACATGCTTTTTTAAAACCTGTACCTAAAGAAATGCATGCCAGCACGAACTTGTGCCCACCTGATCCCCAGTGTAACCTTATTGCTGACGTGCTAAGCCTGAACATTTTAACTTAAGATTCATTAGATATTTGAAGAATAGCTTGTTTTTTGAGATGTTCCTTTTTTATTTCTTAATTGTCAAAGTGATTATGATAAAATCAATATTTTTTAGTATTTTGAGGGCGATATATGGTACTTGCTGAAGCTTGGACTTTGCCATTTCTCCCCCATAGCAGTATCTCCCATGTAGCACCTCAAACTGACTTTAGTTTACTAAAGTAAACTAAACAGAAATGCAAAATATGTTTATTAACAATGTTATAAGTGCACATTGCAAAAGCCTAGACTGGATGAAAAACAGAATGAAAAAGCAAACCTGTGCAGCTACAAAAATGTAATTCAGACCCATAATGGGTCTGTTGGCCAATAATGAAAGGTATGAGTCTGTGAGGGGGAGAACATTGAGATCAGTGCTGCTCAGGGAGATGTGCTTCAGCTCTGAAATGCTGACAGTTCAGAAAAACTTCATTTTTCCTCATCAGTGCCAAGTTTTAAAGTTTTCAATTTTGGCTTTCATCAAGAAATCAAATCATCATCCCTTTTTTTAAAAGGCCAGCATTTCTGACAAAGACCTCAGGATTTTGTGTGTTCCATTGGACAAAATACCATAAATGTCTCATGTTTATCTTTCTGTGCCTCTGTTGTTGAGCAGAGGGGTAATGCAGCCAGCTAGCACCTATACGCCTATACTGGTAGCCTATACTATATAGCATGTTCATAATGAAATCGACTCTCAGTAAGAATCCTCATGCCGTGGCCACACTGTCTGACAAAAGTGACTGGTTTCGTATACATATACTAGCTGGACACATTACCAGGTTTAATACAAATAGGTCACGCTCCTTCCATGTCATACCTGCTGACAATCTGATATAAGCTTAAGGCAGTGCAAAGGCTTGTCTTCCCCACAAAGAACACATACAACTTTTATATGCAGTCGTACCACTGGAAAAATTAAAAAAAAATCTTTCTGTATTTGTGTTTATGTGAGAAAAGAAAGCTATTTCCTCTCTAAAAGAAATAAGAAATGTATTTTTGAACCTATGCTGGGTTATCTGTAGCTGGGAGTTTCAGAAAGCTTATTTACTTATATAATCCTAAATCCTGAGCTTTAATCATCCGAGACACGTGTGTTTTAGGCATTATTTAAGAACAGTCATTACACAGACTTAAAATCAGGTAGAAAGATAAGGAGAAAACCATTCCTGCTTTTGCAATATTTATCATTTTCTCTGAAGAGCGTTGCTGCAAATGACAGAGTCCAGTTTCACATGCCCTCACACTGGGCGTACCATTAAGGGCTGGGCTGCAGACCCCAGTTTGCATGGCAGAGCAATGGGAAAGCATGCCAAGCAGTTTGGTTTAAAAAAGCCGGATTCCAGGCTGCTTGCGGAGAAACACCTCCCCCACCTTGCCAGAAAACAGAATTCAGCAGCCTGGGGATGGGGAACGGATCAATTGCCAGAAATTAGGCTGCCAACTCGCTTCCCCATGTTCTTTCTCATTATTGCTCAAATAACCATTTGTACTCACACCAGATGCTTGTTAATCAAGGCCAATTAGTCTATTTTGCTCAGAAAATTTCCAACCAGCAAGACAAATAGTTCAGATAGCACAGAGGTCAACCAAAGCAGGAGCACCGGTGACAGTTTCATGTGTGTTTAGCCAAATAGAAAGCAGACGTGGCAAGGTCACGCATGTACAGTTCCCACGTGTATTGCATTGTATATTTACCCCAGGGTAACGAGTTATACTTGCTCTGGTCAGCCAGAGATTTCAGACAGCAATTCAGCCGCTTCAGGTGTTTGTCTGCATGTTGATTTAGACTAATATCCTGTGCTGATTTCCTAATCTAAGTTGCCCAAAATGTCAAAGTAAATAAGACTTAAAGGTAATAATATTAAACAAGATCTTCAGGGGTACTTTCTCAGATGGGTACCCTGAGAACAAGGTCAGCCCAGCCACTGCAGCGAGCCGTCCATCTGTATCTTGCCCGGGGATTTCTCTCTCCCCCCTTTGCAATCCCATGGCAACCATCCAACAACCTGGCAGCTTTAAATCTTCTCCTGCATATGTCAAAGCAGGTTGAGAAGCCAGCAGGCTTGCTGTACTGCTCAGGTTTTCTAAAATTTATTTTTAAGTGACATATGGTAACAGAAAGGAATGTGATCAGGCGATATCGCTTTGCGGATCCATCATGGCAAGAGGAGGCAAGAAAACACAACAAGAACCCCCCAAATCTGACAACAGGGAAAGGTAGTCTGGGTTGTGCAAAGATCTGCACCGTGTCCCAAAAGTTCCCATTTCCTAAATAAGCTCTCTTTCTGAAGAACTGGATATGAGAAAAGGAAGGCCGGGGATTTACTACAGAGTTTCTTATTTCCTACCTGTTACAAGTCTGCGGTACCAAAAAGTTTCTGGTGGGAGGAGCTTTGCAAACACAGACATAAACCACATCATTATTCCTGTTTTTATTTGAAATTGCCCATAATAAGAGTAATTTTCTCAGAATTTGTCAGTGAGTTTCAATTCCATACACTCACAATATATTCATGCTTGAAAATTACTTTCGGCTGATAAAAGGATGTTAATACCTTATTTTATCACACTGTGCATTTTCTATTACATTAAATCAATAGAGCCATACATGACAATCTCAGTTAATACCAATGTAACTCACAGGTACTTAGTCATTTCTTTTGGTTGATGTAAGCTCGTTAATGCACCTCTGTTTTGGCCTAAGGCCCCCTCCCTCGCTTTGCAGAGAGATTGAATTCAGTGTTTATGTCTGTGTACTCTCATGCCCTTATTTTCAGCGCAACAAAAATTTTCTTTCCTAAGCAGACCAGGACCACCCAAAGTAATTTCATTCAAGAACTGGGCTGTCTTCAAACACCGTTGGCCTCTCAAGATAAAAGGTCAGCATGTTAATTCACCACAGCCCGGATCCCAAATCTTTCTTCTTCTAGAAATGAAAGGCATTTTTAAGAAGACCTCCTGTGTGTGAAGTTGTTTGCATTTTTGTCCAGTGGGATTGTTTGGACAGGGTTGTCAGACACTTTCTGAGCACGCAGACCACAAAACGAAGATGTGTTGCCCTGCTGCTTGCCAGGCCTGCCAGGGTTTTGCTCCTGCTCCTGTGCATAGGTGGGCACTGTACGTCACGCAGGGTGCTCCCAGGGATGCTCAGGTGCCTGGGTGATTTCTCATCCCTGCGCAGCTCAGGCACTGCTGCCCCACGGGCTGCTCCCAATGGCACGGGAAGGAGTGAGGGACACCCTGGGAGGCATTGCAGGGGAACACTACCCAGGGACACCCCGTGGCCAGCTGCTGCAGGAGCAACCTTTACAGGGTGCTGGTAGGGAGAGGAGGCAGCCATGGGTTGCTTTTCACTGTCCCCACTCTGTCCTCATCGGGGTGCCCCAGGAAAGTGGCCCCATGTGAGAGGTGCTGGCGATGCTGCAGGACACGGGCTGGGAGCAAAGCTCCTTGCCTCCTTCCTGCCCCTGCACCAGCCGGACCCTGAGCCCAGAGGCGGACAGTGGCAAAACCAAGCAGATGGAGAGGAATAAAAATGTGTTGTGTCTATAATGCTGATTTATCTGTTTGTTCGAGGAAAAGGAATGAATATTCAAAAGTGGCTGGTAAAGGTGATGGCCCTGCCACACGTGCACATACACACACATTTGCACAAACTAGTATTTATGAATGGACTCACCCCAGGGAGGCTGGAGGTAAAGCGACTCTGATATCTCATTATTGGTGTAAACTGAAGAATTTGCAGATTAGTTCCTGAAATATAGCTTGTAAAGCATAGCTATTCATGTGTATAACAACTCTGTTAGAGAGAGAGTCCATATGTTGCAAGAAGTAAATAACCCTTTCCAAAATGCAACAATATGTATCTATGTAAAACATGAACAGTTGAGTGCTCACTGAAGATGACTTTTAGAAGATTTATTTTAAGCTGCTTTTTTTTCCACCAGACTCTTTGAGTGCCATAACATTAAATCTTAAATTACTATGTGCGTTGCAGTATTCTCGTGTTTTTATTCTATTTCCTTTTTTTTTGGGAGACTCCAGCTGTACAAACCACTTAGATGTAATCGAGAGTGTATCATCATATGCTTCCCAGAAACTGGGCTAAGAAATATAAATGAATGTTTCAGTGTTGCAAGAAATGAGCCCTACTGAACTTTTTGTGAATTCCCTTCGTACAAGATAGATGTAATTTTGGACCCCAGTTTTCAAAAAGCTGATAGTTTAATTGTTTGTAGAATTAGTAAGTGCATACGAATAGCACATACAAAAAGATGCACTAGTTTCCAAATCCATACCAACACCCATATGACTGAAAACATCTACTGCATAATTTCCTCGATATTTCACTTGAGAACAGCAATTTGATTACTTTTCCATGAAAGAAATTTAAAGTTTATTCACAGAATTAGAAATTAATGTAATCTCAGTGAGAGAGAAGGAGAGAGAAGTGAATTATGTCCAAACTCCCTTAAAGGTTGGAAGACTGTAATTTAATCTTGTAATCTAATAAACCAAGACAAATGAGGCAATTGGCAAACAGGTATTTTAATCCCAATACCTCTAGAAAACCACACAAATAACAAACACATGCCAGATCTGAAAGACACATTCATTTCAAACTGCTGATTTAAGAAAAGCTGGCCAGTATGTGACCGACTGAATTACCTCCATATTTCTGTGCCGCATGGATGTAGTATTTTCAACCTCATATCAAGAACACTGCCTTTAAAAATGGCAAAGGCAATATCCTAGCATAGTCACAACAGAAAGACAGTCTCTATTACATGCCAGAGTCATTAACCTAATAATTTTTTCATGGTTGTAAGTTAACCCCTGCAAGCTTTTGCTTTCAGCAGCTGCTGCATATTAAAACTTTCCTTGAATTTGGCTAACCCTTTGAACAGTTTCATCTCGTAACAGGCGAATTTCTACATCTAGCTTGTAGTCAGCATTTTATGAAACAGTTCCTATTGTTATGAAAATGTTTCTCTGGCTTTTTGTTAGGTGCTTTTCTTTCTAAACCCGGCTGTTGCTGTCTTTGCATTTTTCCGTTCAAAGGTCAGGTCAAAGGTACTGAATGGTTGACTATGGCTATGTGGAGTGTAAGTGAACCCAAGAATGGCCTTTCTGATTGATCATCTATTTAAACAGTGAGAGTGTTATGCCTTTGGATTAAAACGTAACCCAGGGCACTGGAAAACTGGAGCTACTGGCTGTTTGTGAAATATGCATAGAGAACTTTCTATTGCTTGCAGTGTTTGATGTGGATCTGATGTGAGCCTTCCAGGTCTTCTTCCCATAACCTCTGTGAATGTCTTTCCCTTTGCTTCACATCTCATTATAAAACGATGTCTTTAATACAGTGCATTGGCAAGGAGTTACTGTATCTGCACAAAGAACGAGTTAAAAGTGAAACTCTTTTCAACACTACCTCCTAATTTAAGGCAATTAAGAAAAAAACCTGGCAACCTCAAGTCTTTCTGTTAACCAGGGCTTTACTGAAGAGATTGGCTTGAATCTGGTTTGAGACCTTACTACGTTTTTGTAGGCATGGCATAATATTCTTTTTAGAAACTTGTCCTTGTCAAAAATAGATCTATTCTACATTTTATGCATGTGACAGTAGCTGCTCTTAATTTTTGCTCTTGAGGTTTAATGTAGTTCATTGCAGCAAATGTACAACAAAGAGAAAATCTGATATAACCTGAGAACATCAAGCAGAATAAAGATCACTGCTAATGTTCACTCCCACCTTCTGCTGTATCATTACTTCTGCAGTTAAGTAGTTATAAAATAGCATCTGTGACACTAGTACCTGTGCTTGTGCATTACAATATCGCTTAATGAGACCTACTTTGATGTAGCAACTGCTGTTTTGAACAGTTTCTTTTACTTCTGAAGACAGAATGAAGTCATTACGAGCAAGGAGAGCATCATTTTCAAATTATTAATTTCAAAAGCTAAAAATGTCTCCAGCCAATTCTAAGCAGCTGGGTCTGGGACTCAGTGAGCTAACAGGGCATTTCTCACAGACTCTCTGCTGACATTTCGTTGCGACAGCCAAGATGACAACCGTAACTCTACAAGCCATCTACTGAATATTAAAACAAAATGGGATGGATCCTAGGAGAGTAAGGGGGCACCTGTGTCTCCTGTTGAAGTCAAACTATGAAAAAATATTGAGTCTTTTAATACTTTCGTCCTGTTCTCTAGATTCCACTTCTACTAGCGTGGAGGTTCCAGGTTGTGGCTCGACGATTGCACTTGCTGAGAGTGCCATTATGGCACAGTAGGTGTTTAGGACAGCAGGCCTCCATACCCTGTCAAAAATTATTCTGGTGACCCTGCCCATTGCATTGCAAAGCCCTTATAACAATGCAAAAGGCACGACATCTCATTCTGGTTTAGTGACATTTCAAATTGTTGCTTCCCCGCAAACAGGAGGCTATATACAATGCAATGCATTGGAGGGTTGGGCTGTATATGTCTGTGAACAGTGAGAGCATCTCTGAATGATAACTAGCATTATTTGATTGTAAGGGCTTTATAACTCAGATGACTCTTCTACCTAAACAGGTCACGACCATACCTTGGAGTGGTATCCACAAGCTACCGCTTGATTCCAGTCAGCTTCTGGCATCAGCTCCTGCCAGCCAGTTACTCATTTTCCAGACAAGCTCTTTCATCAAAGAGCATGTGCTGTCCTTTTGTCCATGTGACAATTAGGAGCCAGGAGGGCCTCAATGACCCACGGGTCCGTGACTGAGTTCTTGGTGCTTCAGGGACACAACAGATATCGTTATGACATTAAAAAAAATCCTTTCACTCCAAAAGGTCTTTGGATTAAGAACTAGTTGTGAATTTGGCATTCATTAATTTTAGATCTGAACAGTATCACTATGACTTGACCTTTGATTTTATCTGTGTTGCTGCAGCTGGGGGCAAAGTAGCAATGTAGTTTTTTTATTAGAAGACCATAATCTCAGAGAGAAAAGGACATCATCGCTAACTGCAGTCTATGGCTACTTAGTAATCTGAGGTTGAAAAAGCCTGTGAGTATTAAGTGGTACAGCCTGTAAGTGGTACAGTAAATAGAGCGTATTATGCAATACAATTACTTATCTGACATTCTTCTGGACAAAACATGGCATAATTCACGAATGCCTTAATGTTCTTAGTTGCTTATGAAAAAAAGGGCAAAGAAAAGCCTTTCTCAGCTTCCTCAAGGCAGACTGACTCCTAGCATTAGCGCCTCATTTGCCCTGGCTAAAGATAAATTACCCCATTACACTACACCTCCTCTGCCCTCTGGCAGTGGATTAAGTAACTTCAGTCAGGGCAAGCCACAAGTTATTTCTGTGTGCTTTTACACCGCAACTTGAACAACGTTCTTCTTATGCAGGCTCTGTATGCGTGTGTGCAGTTATTAGGGTAGGTCGTGGCCCCATTATGCTAGATGATACACGTGTACATCATTAGAGACAACCCCAACTGAGGCTGCACCGCAGCCCTACCTGCACCGAGTGTAACAGTTCATGCGGCCGAATGTGTTCCCCAGATGTGCTCCCCAGGACCAGACGCTGCAGAAAAGTCCCATTCAGCTGCCTGGGCTGTGCGGCCCGCAAGGGGACTAATGGCATGGTTTCAGTTAAGCATGTGCTTAAACGCTTTCCTGGGCAGGGGCCAGAACGATCTGTGTCCTGCCGGACTGACTTAAACCCACACGGCTCCAAAGACATTTGCAAGAGTTCTGTAGAGGTAAATCAAACCCCTAGACTTGGATACAAAGTGAGCTCCATTTTCCTCTCACCATCCAGATGAATCCCATGAAAGAAACAGAAATCTACGGGATTTTCCACTGATGGCGTTTTGCCCAGCTCAGCCCTTCTGTGGCTGTCAGAGCTGCGGTTAAAGCTGGACCCCAAAACTTTGGCAGGCTGTCATTCCCTCAGAATGTGCAGTTTCATCAAATATGAAACGTTTTGCAAAACTGATCTGACTTGGCCAAAAATAAGGTTTTGGAAGAGAAACAGGAAATATTTTTTCACTACATTTTCAACATTTTATATGAGATTTTTTGATGTCTCAAATAAGAAAAAAAAAAGCAAAAAAGCGCAAGCATTTCTTTTAAAATCTGAGCTTTAAGTTATAAATATCACTATTCAAAAGTCAGAATGTCTGTTCCATGATAAATATAGCCACTTTGGGGTAAGAAGGGAATCTCGTTCAGCACAAAAGAGACAGTCGTTCCGTTTACCTATGGAAAATCAGGCAAGGTTTCACTTAGGTATAATTTAAATGTTTTGTTACATATATTCAGAGAGCATATAAGCTTGAATGAGTGCATTCCCCGAGGCAGCTGACTCACTCGCTCAGCATCCAGGGCTTGCAGGCTCCTGGTTACCTCTCACCTCCGTCTGGAGGAAACTTTCAGGCAGAGACCCTGGGAGCCCTGATAGCTCTAGCACAAGCCAAGGATTTAACAGTGTCCAGATACTCAGCTGCAGAGCTGAACCAGCTTCCCTGGGGTTTCTAAAAGGACGACGAGCTCCCCCAGGGCTCCCATTCTGGATTGAAGGAGGCTGCAGAGCACAGAAACTCTGCAATGCTCTGACCTGAGTCAGCTTGAAAAGTAACACCGCCCTAAGGGAGTGGGAAGACTCAGTGTCCCACCAGCCATGCCAATAAGCTAGTGGGAAACCAGGCAAGTAGAGCCCATAGTGGAGGTCCTCTCCCAGTGACACCTGTCTGGGACATTGCTTGGTTTCATGAGCCAGTGCTTCATCATGAACATTTGTCTGCTCCACAAAACTTTCATCCAGCGCTAACTACATCTCAAGAAAAGAAATTAAGGTTATTAACCTACCTGAAAACATTGTTTTGTTTTGCTTTTCTCTTATTTCAAAGACAACTCACGCATTCGGGAGCGGGGGAGGAGGCAATTGCAATTTGAGCAGAAGATAAAGGTCAAAGTCTCAAAATCCTTTGCCAAATGGAACTGCTGCCCTGAACACAGCTTTAATCACAGTAGGACAATGTTCTTCTCTATTGTACCTTAGTGGGAGATCTCTGTTGGCTCAAACAAAAGAGATTCTCCTCAAAGAATGAAATGAGATGACAATGTAGATATTGTCTTTGAATGACCTCCAAAAGAAAATCAGGAAGTGCATACCAAACTTGATTTGAAATGTACTTATTGTACTGACTGGGAAAAAAAATAATCAGATGAAATATCCTGATTATACAATTCACCCACATAAAGTGAAATGAGAAATAGGAAATACATGCAAACATCCCTATTCATACGTTTATATGGTCTTTTCAATTTTCATTAAGCATAGAAGACAATGAATAGCAGGGGATTTGAAGTGTACAGAAATATTTCTGCAAATCTAGAAGCAGTGAAATGTTATAAAAGCCCAGTTTAATAGAGTAAGAATTGCTTTTCCTTTTCAAATTGGTGTGTATAATCTTTTTTGCAGTATCCTAATCATCTTTCCATGATTATTTTTATCTTTAACAAGCATTTTGCTGTCAGACATTTGATTCTTTTCTCTCTATTGAAATCTTTTCACACTATTACCTTTATCCTTATCCTGTTATATAAGAATTTTTTTAAACAGGGGTCTTTAAAGGCTAGTGTTGCTGCATACTTTCCTTTTCCAAAGCCTGGCTAGATCTAAGCACTGATCTAACGGTTCAATTGTGTCTTCTGTTGACTTTTTATTTCCCTCAAGGGAAAAAGAAATTCTGCCTTTGGGAACATAAGGGCAGTTCATCAAAGCTGTGAGCTCAAACTTTATCCAGAAACTTTAGGAACAAAAACACACTTTGTGAAATGCATCTGTAAAAGCGTGAAGCTTTTTTCTGTCTACTATTTTTTTATTGGACCCAAGGAATTCTTTCCTAATTTAAGTGAGTACTAGTACCACCTCTGCTTTGCAGACTTTGTGACTGACTGTTGTTTTATCAGTGTATTTTAATTTTTTTTCCATTTTTGGATCAATTATATCACCACATTTCAGAAGGGCACAGCCTATTTTCAAACATAAGGCTTTGTTTCCCATAACAACTCAGGTGTGAGAATAGAGAGGGCAAAGGGCTGTTTCCCTTAACAACTCAGGGCTATAAGAATAATAAGGGTGATGATAATGATGAGGCAAACCAAACACAACAGGTCTGCCAAATGAAAACTTCTGAAAATATAAATAAAAGTGCAAAAAGTTGTCTTTTAATTAGCAGGAGGGCACAAAATGCTGAGTAATTTCATTGCCAGAATGCAATAGGAAATTGCTGTCTTCTGGTTGCTGCTCCAGATTCCCCTGAAATCAAACCTGACCTCAAGGGGCTGTCTGATGGGGTCATTGCATTGTCCCAGGTTTCATGAATGGGATCAGAGCAAGCCTGAATGACAGGAAGGGATGCCCCTTGTTCACGCGTGCCCACCAGCAGCCTATAGCTCAGCTGTCCAGGCAGAGTGGAGACAGGGCTGCACTGGGCTGCAGTGCTCTTGGCTGGTCCAACAGGCAGCCACGTTTGCAGCTAAACCCCAGAGCTCTTGGTGAAACCTGCCTCCCAGGTGTGTCTCCCTAAAGCTGCAGACACCTTGAGCCCCCTGTCCTGATGCAAAGGCAGATCCCACCTCCCTGCCCCTCCGAGCCATTAAGTGCTTCCTCCCATGCACCTTTGAGTCCAAGCCATAGGAAGAAGTAAGGATATCATGTGAGTCCTGCATATGAGCTGCTTGCAACACAGAAATTACAAGAAATGCAATTAGTCCCACAGGGCCCTATAATAACGTTATGTACTCTTGAGCAGCAGCCTCTGGCCCCATCACTGTTTGGTGACTGTTGCCACAGGAGTGCTCTGCAAAAGAAGTGTTTATATATAGACAAATAACCACATAAATGCATCTCCCTTTTATTACCTGTTGGTTTCCCATGTATCTGTAGAGCGCTTTATTCTGGCACACTCCTGTGCAAATAGTTACTGCACAAGCAACTCTGAATCCTAATGGTTACAGTGGAAATCTGGGCATTCTCAGAGGTAGGGGAGTCACAAGATTTGGGATGGGTGTTTTTTACATAATTGTGTCTTCACAAAGCAAGTTTTCTTTGTGCTTTACTCTCTGGGGGATATGCTGGCAGAGACATTTTTGCTATAGTTGCAAACATACCCATCTGAGCTCAGCTTCAGACTTGACTTGCCAGTGACTCCCACTTGACCCAGCTCTAAAGAGGCACCTAGTTAGTAAAGCTGAAAAGTCAAATGTACCCTAACGTGATGCTCACCTCATCAATCCAATGTGACCCATTGGATCACATACATGCTGATGTGCCAGTAAAAAGATAAATATTGAGATAGAAGACAAAACACTTACTGTTATTACTTTATGAATTTGTACTTTCTATGATCATTTACAAGTTGAATAAAGCACCACACCAACAAATTTACATTCAGAGAAGAAACACTTCAGTAGCTGAAATCTCAGCCTGAGACAGTATGGTGGGGAGGAATAATTAAATCTGTTTGTCCACACTCGAAAAGATTGCCTGAAGAGCAGGACTATCAGCAAAGTGCCTATGTCCACACCAGTTAGTCTGAGGCATATGGAGAGCATAGGCTGAGTCTGAGGAGAGTAGACCTGCAGACCTCGCTTGCAGAAGACAGGCACATTCAAGTCCTTCCAATGTTGTGTTCCCCTCCTTGCCCCCATACCCTTTCAACATTCACTCCTGATGAGGAGGACATGACTCAATGACACAGCTACTACCTAAAGCAGGAGTAACACAGTGCTCATATGTTACTCTATATTGATTTTCTTCCCTATCAGCAGCATTGGCAATATTTCTGCTACCAGGATGGATTTTATGTTATCTCTGTCCTGTTCACTGACAGTATATATTCCTGTGTTTTCTCTACTGTGGTGCCTGATTGGATTAGTCCTTTGTACAGTGAATTGTTCAAGGCCTGTTGGAGCCCTGGGCTTCTAAGATCTCTCCTAAAGAAGACCATACACAGGTCATGCTAGATTCACACAACTCTGAACATGTAAGAAGATCTACAGCAGAAAAAACATGATCTAGAACCCAAACCCTTGCCTTTCTCTGGAATTTAAATATGTGTTTGCTGATTTTAAATACCGCTTAGATTGGCGATGAGATGAATACTTCCCAAAGTCTGATCAGGAAGGTTCAGGGTTAAAAGCTGCAGCAAGCAGAAGTTGTGCAGGCTGCCAATTATTTCCAGCTGAGATTCCTGTGTAAGAGAAAAGGCTGGTCGGCAAATAGGGATTGGTGTATTTGGAAGAGGGAGAAGGTTTCTGTTCCCAGGAGCTGGTGATTAGTCTAATACCTTTGTTTGGACTCATGGTTGAGCTGAGTCTGCCAGAAAAAGGAGAAGACAGTTTGAACAAATTATTTCTCCTGAAACCCATCTCAGAAACCTTGGGGAATATTTTTCTGAGCTTTGTAGCAATATTATAGTGCTCTTGGGAGATTAGAGATTGGTTGAATAAGTTGCTCACATGTTAACTGAGAGGATGAAGCTGTTTTGTTTGAAAGACCTTCTAGAGAGGGCAGGCGAGAAATTTACTTGTTAAACAACTGCCAAAGATGGTTGGCCTGATTTCAGATGTTAGACTATGCCATGACAGGGAAAATGGTTTCTGGGATGCTGATGCCCACTGCCATGGCTGCCGGGTGTCCCTGTGTGCCTGCAATACAACCTCTCCCCTGGCAGCTTTTCACTAACAGCTAGGGATGCCTTTCCCAGTTCTCACAGCCTCATTTGACCCCGCAGCTTTCTTCAGCAGCAGCATGAGGATCAGGGCACCTGCTCAGGTACTCTTCCAGAGAGATGCCCTTTCCATGCTGCCCTTGGGAAAGCCCCATTTCCCTGTAGGGTGGGCCAAGGGCCTCCCTTCACCCATTTGGGTGTCTTAGGCTCTTGTGGGCACCTGTTGCTCCAGTTCATGAATACCCACAGGGCCTGTCCTTGAACAGACTTACCTACTGGAGGTTGCCTAGTAAATGCCAGAGTTAACAAACGTCTAGATTACAAAAGGGATATATAGATATGGCAAAGGTTAGTGATGGCTAAAGTCAGCAGACTGCTGCAAACTTCTTTTATTCTTGTATCTTTGTGTCAACCACATATCTGTTAAATGTACCAAGAGTCAAGACAGAGTGCCAGGAAACATGCTCTATGACTGTGGGCTAGTCTTGCTGTCCATTTTTCCTCTGTGATAGAGGGATAATACCCATTAGGTTCAGCCTTGAAGACGCGTACGCTGAATGTGAAGCACCTCATCACTTCAACTGTTGAGAGTTATGTACATTGGAGGTAAGGAACAAGGTGATAGAGGTCATGGGAAGAGTTACTGATGTCAAAGAAATACCTCAGTATTTTTATTTTTTGTGAATATTTACTTACTGTGTCCTTCAGCCTAGACTCTTCTCCTTGCGCCTCTGCAGATGCAGAGTTAGGATCTCTCCAAGACTATCTGGAAGAGGTAGAAATGAGCTCACTGCAGGCCTCGCTGCGAGATGGGAGAGCGCTTCCCTGCCATGCAGGATAATAGAGGAAGGACCGCAGGTGACAGGTACTAATGTGTTCACCATTTCTGTCACTAGAGCTTTCCCTCTTTCAGCTGACACAGGTTATGCAGTAAGTGAGCAACAATGAGCTTAAAAACCAGAGCCGCCATCCACAGGTAGTGTCCTACACTGGCGCTTGCAAATCCCTGCAGTTCTCAGATATAAGCCTTTATTCTCTTTATAACAAGACTGAAAATACTGGGGCCCAAATTTTCATATGTGTTTAATTTTAAAAGTAGTTATCTCAGTCGTCTTCTCAGAGTAACTTATCCACCACATTATCATCCCATGGAAAGCCTCTACTGACATAAGCATCTCATAAGCACTCCTGTAGCTCACTAAATGCTTGCCTGGTGCAGAAACATTCAGGACACAAGCCCAAAGCTGTAACTGATCTATAGAGAGTTGCTGCCATCGCTATTCAGAACAAACTGGTAAAGCTGACATGTTGTTTTCAAATCATCCTGGCTGACATAGGAAAACTTCACAGGATAATGTTCTGAACACTGAACTAAGCTCAGTGTTGTCCTAAAGACTGCCCAGTCACATCAGAGGGACAAATGGAAGTTATTGCAATTATCCTCCAGCAATTTATATCTATCCAGAGCAATATTTGCCGTCTCATGGCAGCAAGATACTGAGCAGCTCCTCAGCCACGTAAAACAGTTTTTCTCATCTGTGAAAGGCAGGTGTGAGGATGGTAAAATGTTTCATGCATTTTAGTGCAGCATTAATGAGATGTAGTGATAGATTCAGACACAGTCTCGCTGTAGTAAATGGCATGAGGTCGCCAGTCCCATTACTTTCAAACCAGCTGACATGTCAGAAGAGGCTGCTCCTAGGAGCTGCTTGGTCTTTTAATGTCCTCCTCCCTCCTACCCATCACTGTACACTAAAATTAAAAGATTTAATATAAATATTTGTAGCCTATTTTGCAAAATGCTGTGCTGTGGCCAGGTAGAAAACCTGACTTTTACAGGAACTCTGTTGGTTTCGTGCATTGTTTCTGCAAGTCTCAGAGCTGCTCCTAAAAAGGAAAAGCACGGAAAAAGAAAAGAACAAACAAAAAGAATGGATCTCCAGAGGTGAAGTGGAGCTGAGCACTGAAATAGAATATTTTCAAGTCAGACACAGATTCAAGACTCTGGGGCTCAAGCTGTACATCATATCACTTGCGAGAACAGTAAGGAGTTGTTTAATAAACTGAGATTTTGGTAGGTAGCCTGAAAGAAAAGGAAATCACAGAGGAATTTTTGCTGCTGTTGTTGCAATTTCTGAGAACCAGAGAGTCTTTACATACACATATATGTTACAGGCTTGCATAGTCCCACTGAAGTCAAATACTTGTGTGCTTGAAGTTAAAACAATGTTTTCCTGCCTTAGTGGATGAAAGCCAGCGAGCTCCACACCTTCCCGAACAATCTTGAAGCAGTTTCTTCCTCTAATTTTGCTCCCTTGGCATGAGAAAAAGCTCTCATAGGTTGTCATTTCTGCTTAGCAGAGGCACTTTTCATGGATAATATGATGTTAAAGAAGAGATGAGTTGTCCTAGGAATACCTCAATGCATTAAAGCTAATATGATGAAAGAAGACAGCCCTAATCTGAAGAGAGACGCAACCACCTCCACCCAGACTCTAGTGGCAAAAGAATATAGGGCGTGTGTGTTAAGGCACATTAGGCAATGAGTCATTTCTGGCAGAAAAATAAATTTATTATTTTTGATCTGCAAGAGCAAGAGGCCTTCCAGGTCCACAGAAAAGAAATCAGACTGGTATCACTTAAGTTTGTAGACAAGGCAAAAGGGCAAATAAGATTTTCTACAAATAGGCTAAGATGAGGGACTTAGCCTGCAATTCTGCATACAGGAAAGGGGTGCCCATACCTACCCAAGCCTGCTTAATTAGATTATAGCAACATTTAGGATTAATTATTCCCAACCCATAGGAAAGATGGAGAAAAATTATTCCAATAACACTAAAAAGAATTTTGAAGAAATACCACTGAAAAGAGACTCTAACCCTTCCCAAGGCTGTCAGCCCATTACTGCCCACGTTTGCTTTCCACTACACCATTAACTGGAGGGCAAAATGCAGCATGAAATCTGCCATGGGCATGGAGTCGCTGCATGCAGGTCTAAGTGGGTTACTTGTCCATCCTCCCTGGCTCCCTACTGCCCATTACAGCCAGGTTTCCATGATAAAACCAGCGTAGCTACACCACCTGCCCATTTGCCTGATGTTGTTACCAGAAACAGCATCGCAACCACAGCATAAAAAGTGATAATTCTGTTCTCACCTCTGAAATGGCTTTTCATATTAATATGTCAGAGCCTTGCTCTCTTTGGGATTGTATTGTCAAGGAGCATCCTCTGGCTATCTGGTGGAAAGCCAGGGGTTTCTGAAGGAGTGGTCACTGGTACTGCCAGGGTTCAGTGCAATAGGAACTCTCTATTCCAGCTCCCCAAAAAGCTGCTTTTGAAGCAGCCCCTCTGATCTCACCTGATGTAGCAATTCCGCAGCACATAAAAGATGTGTTGTTCTGATTACTGTACACAGAAATCTATTAATAACTGGCCTAGGCCCCATTCACTGAGGTTAGGCTGCCACCAGATTCACCTTCAGTGAAGTCACTCTCAATTGTAATTGCTTCCACTGAATAGGACAAGAAAAGGGGAAATGATGGTTCTGCTCTGTGCTCGTCTGGGGTGGTGAGCATTGCAAAATAAAAAAGGGAAATCCCACTGCCCAGTTTGGCTTTTCTTGTGCCATTTGTGTCTTTGGTCTGCATGTGTAATACATACATATGTGTTAGTTTGTCACTTCCAAGCAATCAGAACTGTGCCAGATGTGTGGCAGAGCAAAAAGCTCAGGAATTCTACCCAGAGGAACATATAATTTTATGGTGGCATGGCACACACTGTGTATGTCTGTTCACAGGCTTTTCATTACTTCTCCTACCTACCCAGCTATAAATTTCCTTTCCTGAACCCCAGCCCTTAGAAAACTTGAGGTGCATAGCTGACAAGTCACATGCAAAAAACCCCAACTCAAATGGAAATCCAGTGTCTTAACTGTAGATGCTTGTAACAACATCAGAAAATCTTTCTCAGCCAGCAAAATTTACATTGTCTTCAGCTTCACCGCTTTTCTTGCATATGAGTTCCCTTAATAAATTCACAGTTTTGAAAAAGAGACTTTTCTTTTTCTCTGGTTGGATGGACTTACCTCCAGAGCCAGCTAAACAAAAAGATTCAGGTAACCAAACCAAGTTTTTTCTTTCTGCTCTCTAACGGCTTTGGCCTGAAGTGCTTAGAGGGAGAATGAAAAACTGCCAGGTGATAGTCTTAAATCAGGGAGATGAGGAAACCGAGGGGAAGCCAGCCATTCAAAAGCAGTCAGGAGCCAAACCAGCCCGCTCTGGTAAAGTGCAGCTGGCTGTCCCCTCGAAACTTGCACTGAGCCTCTGCTGGGCTCTAGGGTCTGTGTTAATCATGTCCTCCTGGTAAAAAATGTAAACCTGCAGAGTATATTCTCTATTTACCACCCAACCGTAAATAAAGTGGGGCAAGCTTATTCCAGACATATTCGTGATCAATTTTTCTTGATTTAAATTTCCCATTTTTTAATATATTCAGCCTGATTCCACTGTCCCTTCCACCTGCTTGAAGCACAAGTGTGCCATCAAAGGCCCTGAAGATTCAAAGCCTGGTGGAAGTAAGATGGGAACCAAGCCTGTGTTCCCCCAGGATAAAATCCCAATTCCACTGATGTCAGGATGTCGAGAGGCAGAATTTATCATGCGGACAATTTAAACCCCATTTCTTTCACTGGTGTAAACCCTGACATGCATATATAGGGATGCTCATCCCACCTCTGGATATTTTTTTCTTCCAGGATGCTGTTCAAAAGAAGAGGCTTAAGGAGATGAAAGAGGAAAGGACAGAGGAAGGAGTGCAGTTAAGAGGTTTCCTTCAGCTTTTTATTGGCAGATAAAATAGAATCCCCACTGAAACCAGTAATGATTTATTTATTGGCATAAAAGGTCAACTGAACTTTATAGTCACTAGTAATCTGTTAAAAAATAACAAAACTAACAGATATATTAAATAATAAGTTTACATTAATGGCAAACAATGTACCATCTGCCCTGTCAATCAAAGTGTACACTGAAATTCTTCACTGAACTGGAACCACAGAAACAAAAACGGATACAGGAGCATTAGGGCAGCCTGGGTTATAAATTACAGGCAGTAGATATATTGTTATGAAAGCTATATCATTCCTTAAAATTAATTCAACCTTCTTGACCTACGCCTTTTCTTCAAAATTTCATCTCTTTATATGACCACTTCTTGGACTGCCAGGCCAGATTCAGATGCCCGAAGATCTGCAGCATGTTTAAAAAGATGAGAAACGACAAATACTTTGACGAATTATCTCTCAAGCCTGGCCATTTCTGTAGCGCTTCATGCATTCTGATCAGACCTCTGGGCTTTAATGAATTCGCCCTTGGTGGAGGCTGTGAGGGCCGGCAACCCAGTGCTAGTGGTTTTCCGAGGGGTGAAATCCAGTGATGGCTGTTGTGGTGGGCACTGCCTGCTTTTGGCCCGAGCTGGAGAACCAGGGAGGGAGAACCAGCTCTGGGGAGGACTCGTAAGATCAAGGTAAACCACGTCTTTCCATGTGTGGAGATATTTTTTCTGATTCCCAAACAAAATGGAAACATTTATCTGCAAGCGAAATTCTGTGCGAAATGGAGGTCTGATAAAAATGTTACTTCGGGTCAATCAAAACTTTCTGCTGTTATGAAATCAAAGCATTTTTGTCCAAGTTTGCCCTTTGAAAGCTTGTCGATGTGTTTTTGTGTGAAAATAATAACAATGAATTGCATGTGGGAAAAAATCATTTCCAAATGAAAACTGAAAAAATTCCTTTCCAGAAATGTTCACATGGGCCACTTCAACCTTATGGGAATGCTTTGTTTTGGGACAAGAAGTTCTGGACACGAAATACTGCTAAAACTGACGACTCTTTTTTTCAAAACACTGTGAATAAGAGAAACATGGCACTTTTCACTTAGAAGAAACTTTGGTTACAAAACAAATAGTTTGGCTGTACTTTGCTGAGTTCCAGCATGAGGGTCTGAACCTGAGCATCAGGGCACAACCTTCAGGTGCCATTAGCTGCTGCTAAGGTGACACTGGGTGAGGATCCTGGTCCTTGCTATTAGTTAAACAGCATTTACTGTTGAACTCAGGAACCTCATATGGGATCAATATTATATTCGTACCTTGGTGGAGATAGTTCAGAAGTCTAATCCAAGCTCAAGCCTGTATCATTTTAAGCCTGTCGGCATCCTTACAGTTGGGTACAGACACTGTAAGTGACATGTGGATTTCATTTTAATTGGCTGTTTTCAGGAACAGAGAAGCAGGTCTCTGTTTTGCAGGAGGCAGCTTTCTTTCCTTGTGGGGACCATGTTAAGGGCCAAACTCTGCCTATGAAAAAGCAGACGGTGGTCTGAAAAAGAAGGGTCGTTTCCCTGTGCCTCACTACATCGATATTTATTCGTTTTTCTACTTACTGCTCAGAGCTGTCTAAGGGAAAGTGGTGAAGCATTATCCGTGGCAGTGCAACCCACAGATAGATCATCAGATTAAGATGAATTTCCTAATTTAAGAATTATTCTGATGGGGTGGGAAAGGGCAGCTCAGTTTTGTCACCTCTGCCAACAGCCCCT
Source organism: Fregata magnificens (assembly GCA_013389945.1). NCBI lineage: Eukaryota > Metazoa > Chordata > Aves > Suliformes > Fregatidae > Fregata > Fregata magnificens. Next base: position 94,716 of record WAAD01026433.1, on the reverse strand, counting down.
CGGCATGCACGACTGCTCTCATTGTGGAGGAGAGCCGTGCCTATCAGCACGGACATTAGCTCTCAGCCATTACTGCAGGCAGAGCAGCTGCAGGAGCTTAGCGACCCCCCCTACGCTTACACTGCCAGGCCATTTTAATTGCAACCCACAGCTTAAAGTCTTCATTAAGTTCTCTCTGAGCCCTGCCTCCTCCTCTGTAAGATCAGCCGCTTGTCGCCCTGACCGGTGGAGCAGCGAGGAACATCTGCAGTTCAAACGTGATGCATATGCAACAGTGGTCTCAGGATTAAAGGTCAACAGACTCCTCCGACACCCAGGACTGTCTCTCCCTTGCAGGGTGTCTGGTGTCTTTTACATCCCATTGTTCGAAACTCTATGCTTCCTGCCAGGCTTTTTGCCCACTCGCTCAGCCCAACTGCCGCAAGGCTGGCGTGGCACCTTAGCAAGCTGGCCGGAGCTGCCCTCGCACAGTGGCTGTCCGTGAGTGCGCGGGGGCTGCTGCAGGCAAATAATCAGGTCCTTCCCTCGGCTTCTTGTCGCAAAGCCCAGGGAGAGGATGACTGCAACAGCTGCAGTGCTGGCTCGCTCTTGACAAATGGTCCTGTCACTCTTCTTATTGATTAGCAATGTTATGACATTTCCCTTCAAAAACACAGATGTGGCACGGGCAGCGACAGGAGCACCGCTCTGGGAGGAACATAATGTTTGCTGTTGTTCCCATTCTCCTCTCTGCATCTGTTCATATCTGTGGCAATGGTTTCATGCGCTGACTGTTTTATCGAGAAGCAGTGGGAGCAGGTGAAACCTTTGCCTGGGTTAAAGGCAAATACGTCTTGTCGCATCAGGGGACTGAGCGTGCCTGGTTCTCCCCCACCCTGTACCAGTGTGCAGGGAGATGTCTGGGGATTCAGTCAAGCTGGCATTTGCAAGGCAGGGTGAAGGTGCAATGAATCCATACGTGATTTCAGATTCCTCTTGTGAACTTCTTGGGTCAATTTTTGCCTCAGGATGTATTATAAAAACCCCATAATAATGCCTATGAAGTTTTGGTGGTATGTTTGCATCTGGCAGGTCATCCCAGGAGCACTGGGTCCTTGCAGACCACTCTGCTTCACCTCCATGCACAGTGCCTTGCCCAGTTGATCTCGTGTGGGTACATACCTCCGTGCAGAGCCATATGTGAGCCCGTGAGCTGTGTCAGGCGGGGCTTACTCATGGGTTTGTCAATTGTGTGCAAAGCCTGGAGGCATCTCGGCATGGGCCTCAAGGGCCAAGCTAGAGCCTGTCTGTGAACTATCCATTTCTTGGGGGTGTTATCCAGGTGAATGGGTTTCACAGCCTTCCAGGGAAGCCAACCTTTCGTCCCTTGGAGCCCCCAAAGGGGATGTTTGCACATCAGCAGAGCTGTTCTCATGCAGGTGAGCCCTAACTGTGCTCCACCTCCATGGAAATCCTTCCCCCTGCAATAGAGAAGGTGATCTAACATTGTCAGGTTGCAGAGGCTTGGAAGGGGTAGTTAAGGAAGGAGGACACTAGGACCGATCTTTGGCATGAGGAGGAGGGCCTCTGACAGGGAGGGTCTAAGCTAGCGCAGCTTCTAGGCATCAGATTAAAAAGGGATGGTCTGAAACACGTCTGCCTGAGCCAGAGTCTTGTGAAGGCTGGAAATCACAGGGAGGGGACCTGAAAGCATCAGGACACCAAGTGTGATGGGCCATTCCATGTATGGTTAAACTGTGCACTTCTGGGCAAAGCCTGTGCCAGTGAGTTGTGGGTATCTCCACCTATCTCTACTCCGTGCTGAGATTTTCACTGTAAAGGCATGTCCTGGCCACACTGCTCTGACCACAATGGAGAGAAATCCCAGCTGGTATAGCAAGAAGCAATGTTTTCCTCAGTAAGGACATAGGAGCTGCCCCCCTTGTATCAAGTATTTATAGGCCAAAAGACAAGTTTAGGAGATTCTCTCTATTTTCACTGGCAAGAAGGAGAGTGAGTTTTTCCCTGAGCATACAAAATATGTTTAATTAACCAGTTTAATCTTAAAATTGCTTAAAGCCTTTCTTATTAGTCTGAAGCTTTTAATTCAGCTTTCACTGAATCCTTTGCATGCTTCACAGGGAAGCTAGTTAGAGAAAAGTGCTTACCTTCCAGTCCTAAAGGCTGTTCCTTGGAGGTTGAATTACAGTACCATGTGTGGTCTGCATTAAGAGTCTTGGAAATTCCTGATAAACTGACTCTATATACAGCAGTTAATAAGCTTGTTGTTGCATTTAAGGGATCTCTGTATCTTTTGTGTCAGAAAAAGCAATGCCAGTATGTCCAACATAATTTCTTTCCTTGACCAAAGTGTCTAACAGGGCTAATACAGCTAAAATGGGCTGATCCACAAGCTTGATTTACATGAACTTGAAGCAAAGCACATTAGCATGATCGTGTAGGCATTACTGTACAGAGCATGCTGGTAATGAGAAGCATATTTGTGAATGTCTCTTGTACAGCTTTCAGCATATTTTACAGCCAAAAAAATGAGATATAGTCTAGAGGGAAAAAAGAAAAATACAACAAAAACACGGTTTTGACCCCCCAGGCAACATGATGTAGATTAATATGAGTTAAATGGAATGTGACCAATTTGTAAGGCATTTGGTTTGTATCTTGAGAAATTGAAGACAAGATCATTTTTCCTTGCAATCAGAGTAAGCCTTAGGCTACAAGCTCTTGTAGTCTCTACAATTGCCACAGGCCTCCTCTTTTAATATACTAGTGTATCCTAGAATATTTCTTACAACTTTCATAGTCCAATGATGTGATAGATTTGCCAGTATGATACTTCTGCTGCCTTTCCTTGGGAAAAGCCTCCATTAGTTGTAATGTGTGCTTTTAGCTTCTGTGAGTTTCATCAATTTTTGTGTAATATTTTGCCCACAGCTGTTTATTTATGCAGGAAAAGAGTTGCAGTAATCTACTTCCTATACAGTATGCAGGGATTATACAGCAAGAAAAGCATTTTTCTGCCAAAGATTCATCATAGTTTCTGAAGAAGGTTGTTTCAGGCTGGAAAAAGGCCAGTAAATTGTGGGTTCACTGTGGACGCACATTTTTTGTTTATATAAGAAATTGCTGTTTATATAACAAAAAAAACAATCTCAAAATGATGCAGTTCTCAGTGTTTTATTAATGAACATAAAAACTCTTTGCAGTTTGAGATTTAGAGGTGAAAACTTTTAAGTGCTTTACCAAACAGGTTGTTAGACAGTATTCTCAGTGGAGTAGATGGTCCACAGAGAGACTATCTGAGGTCACAAGGAACTCAGCAGAAGGCTTCAAATACAGCCCAGGAGCTCCATACCTGTGAAACAAGCTGGACTTCCTATCAAATTAATCTCCTTTATCACATCACACCACCTTCTCATGTCAGCAAACAGCTAGGAGACCATCTCAGTCTCACAAGTTCAACTTACATTTCTACTCCACTCTTTTGCAGCTGTAATTCAGGAAAAGATTGCCTTTGCTTTTCAAACGACCTGAAGAAAGTGCTCCAAAGGCACAAATCCAGCAACTAACTTGAATATGACATTCTGCCTTCTACGCTTAAGAAAAAAACCACCTATGATATGTTTGGCAGTCTTCCACTTGGGTGTGTGGGCAATACCATTCAGGAACATTTGGCAGCTATAACAACAAGATGTTCTGTAATTGTTAAGCTCATTTGTTTGAATAGTGGACAAGGAGGGACAAATAGAGGTTGCTTTTCATTTATTTATTTATTTAAGAATTAAGATACAAGGACTGAAAGATGGGCATTCAGGCAATCATGGCTTCAAATGCAGAGGTATGGGCAAAGCTCATCCAGGACCTCTTTGCGCCTCCAGATGCCACCATCCATGCCACTGGTGGAGGCAGCTATGCAATTCTGCAACCATTAACTCAGAGCAGAGAAGTAGTAGCAGCCGTGAACAGCTCCTTCTGCCTACCAGTGAGCAATAACAACGCCTGGGAAGTTCTGCCTCAGTCCTGGCCCCAGGTCCTGACTGGATGCTGTGTCCTTTGCAGAGCTTTGCATCAAAAAATACAGAAACCTACCCTTGACTTTGCAGGCAGCAGAGGGGCGTATTTCCTGTGATACTTTGAGCCGTGCTTGTTGAAGAGAGAGATGTGGGGTTGTGCTCTCAGCTAATGACTCCTTGTTAAATGCTGGATGCACAATGGGAGAGGAGGGCTAAGGTTTTTGACTGTTCACTGCTATTGCCACCTTCTGTACTGTGCTAGCCCTCACAAGCATACCAAGCCAGCCTTAGTCTCCCTCTCTTCTATACTGCTGGAGTTTCAGTGGTGTTATAAGTGATTTAGAGAGGAGAGGGAAGGCAGATTTGCAATAGATACCCATCCACAAAGAAAACAGGGGAAATGAGTCTTCATTCTTTTTAACATCTTCTATTCTTCAAGAAGAATTTTATTGGTTTAAATGGGGTCTCTAGGAAATGGATGCCCTCACAGGATCACAGATTAGTTTGGACTGAAAGGGGCTGCTGCAGGTCACCTAGTCCAACCTCCTGTTCAAAGCAGGGCAAGCTTCATGGTTAGATCAGATTGGTAGAGGCCTTGTCCAGGTGGGTTTTGAAAACTTGTCAAGGACAAGAGCCAGCATTTAAATAGACAAACCTCTAGATAGTGCTTTGTTGTTCCTTTTTTTTTAACTTGCGTGCCTCACATTATGATATGCCACTCAAGAAGATTCATACCACACTATGTGGTGCCACAAGCTGCTCTTCCAACCACTTCCTCATTTGTATTTGGCCCTGAAAGCATCCCCGTTGGAGGAGTGTATCTGCACTGAGTTCGCAGGGTCACAACCCTTTATGTCATGACTGGATCTGGCCTTTCCCATCCAATGTAGTCATTCAACCCTTTATTTTCAAGACTTACTGTCCTTTTTTCCCCCACCACATTTCAGGACGCAGCCTCCAGTTCTTCAGGGAAGCAGCCCTGCCCTGCGCCCATCGACCTGGGGAGGATGTCAGGCTGCTCATTGAGGGCATGGGTTAGACAGGAATTTTCTTTTCCCTCCTGCTTTGCGGTCTGAGATAATTACGGAACTGATGGGCTATCTCTCCTCTAAGTTCAGCAACAAAGCCTCGCAGCTTGTAAGAATAATTCAGCCGCAATTAGCGCTGGTGTGAAGCCAGGGCCTCCCACAGATGAGTCTGCCTAGTCCAGTGCAGAAGCTACAATCTCTTTAATGATGGGAGGTTCGACTAAATTAAAGTTGACCCTCAGGCTTCTGGCAGCTAAATTCCAGCAGTAACCTTCCTCCCACCCGTTCCTCTGGAAAAAATCCTACCAACAACAAACTACAAGTGAGAGGGGGAGGAAACCTCTCTGTTGTTAACCTTTACAGGACAGTGGAAGTGTCCAAATCAGACAAAAAACATGATGTCTCCTGCTGAAGTGCCATAAATAGTGCTATCTCCTAGTGTGATCTTTGAGAGAATCTGTTTTGGGGAAAGAACAGAAGAGGAGTCCTAAAAAGAGCGCGTGAAAAATGATGAAAGTTGCTTTGAAGTGAGTCCGAGAGCTGCAGTGCTTTCAGCAGCTTCCCCCTGGAAGCCCTTGAAATTCTATCTGCAATAAAAGGTACCAAAAGAAAACAGCTGGCAGGAGCTGTTAAAGTGGAAACAATATGCAGTTCAGAAGAGATAAACAGGATGGGCACAGAGCAGAATGAAAAAGAAGGTATGGATCTGTTACGTGATGGGAACAGCCCTTCTGTCGTGGGCTGAGACTGCATGACCAGGGAAATATCGCTGGTTTTAGCAGATTGGGAGAAAACAGATTTAGCACTTGGTTTTCATGGGAACATGCATTTTGCTTTGCACTGGAGGACAGGGGCATCAGGTCTGGTCCCCTGACTCTTCGCTGAATAGGCCTCGGCTTACACAGAACAGATTAGGGTGTACGGCTGTCATGCTGAATGACACTGCCAAAGCAGAAGCCAGTCTTCTGTACTGATATTTCTCTGATACCTGAGACAATGGCAGCTGGAACGGGAGCCCCTTTCCAGTTTCAGGACAGCGAGGCACTCCTCTTGCTAGCTGGGCAGTAACGCTCTGCTGCCAGCTGTAGGGATGGGTCCAGTCCTTGTGCAACTCTGAAGCAATGCTGAGGCTGTGGCCAAATCTAAAGCCTGCAACCAAGTATAAAGCCTGCTTTTGCCCTCACTGATACCACAGTCTTTGGAGACAGAAACTGGTGAAGGACTAACATTGGGGTCAGAATGAGATCCATCTCTTTGTGCAATGCAAAGGAAAATATTGCTAATGGAGTGTGCATGGACCTTAACCTGTTCTGATTTAGAGAAGAAAATCATAGAAATTGCTGTGGTTCCCAAATCACTTCTGTAGATCTCTACTGAAGGGACTGAGAGCAGAATACAGCCACGGGAGGATGGTGAGGAATCCACGTGCAACCACATCTGCGAAAAAATCTCCCATGCTCTGATCTGCTATTGACTGTGCCCATGCTGTTACTGACAGAAAGTCTGCTTAGAGACCTCTGCTCACAGGGGAAGGAACATTAATCAAAACTTTTGTCCTGTCTTTACAGATGCACTTCTGATCAAAAGCAGTTCTAGGGCAAAACAGTAATTCAGAGATGTGGTGGGAGTGGAGCAGAGAGGAGCTGAGTCATACTTTCCATCTACTTTTATTTCTGTTTTATACAGTTCTCATTCTGCAGCTCCGATGTAATTGTTTGTGTAACCATTAGACTGTCCCAGTGTTAGGACAGAAGCAAAACTGTATCCCACACAGCTCCACTGATTTTCCAGGCACGTGTATTTTCAAGGAATATTAAAATACAGAGAACAGGCCTCCAGTTAATTTTACAAAAGGTGTGAAAATGTTCATATCAAGTCATTGTGCAGATGACCTAAGACGTTGTATGAATAAGATGTGGCATTGTGTACTTACAGTTTCCTTGACAAGGCAGCTTGGGCAGGGCCATGCTGAAGAGAGGAAAGAATAGCCAGGATTTATGTTTTCTAGATATCTGTTAAATCTTCTTCATTTGGGAAGGATCTGGCACCTTGCTGAAGGCTAAAGGATAGTCCATAAGCAGGAAGAGAATTGCATCTGTGATAGTAAGTACCATTTTACCCTGTGGGCAACTCCTCTGCCTTCAGAAAGGTCCCAGATACTCTTTGGGGGCTTAAATACGATTGAGGACCTGGGTCTAAAATGCCTATTCAGAAAAGGACTCAGGCACTCACATAGTTCCTGCAGCTCCAAGTGCTTTGATACATCGGAGGCTGCAAAACTCTTTCCCACTTGCACCAGTTTTATCCTAATTTGCAACTGATCTAGCTCCCTATAAAATCAGTGGGCATCCCTCTGCCTGCTTTAATAGATGTTGGATTGGGTGTTAAAGAAGAGAAATTCAGTCTATCTAAGCCATATGCACAGATACTGTTGAACTTGCTTATTAGGAACAGAGCTTGGAACAGATGAAAATGAAGTGCTAAATATGTCTGAGAGTCGGGAGACTGAAGATGCCACCAGCAACGGAAAGGTTATTCCAATTTATATAGGAGTACTAGACTGTATACGATGCAATTCCATTTTCTCTTACAGCTAAATTCTCTGGAATTGAATAAAATCTTCAACCTCTTCTAAAGGCCTTTGAGCAACTGAATGAAATTTAATTGTGAATTAGAATCTGACCATGCAGTACTAGATCCAGAAAAATTGCAGAGACTATTCCCTATTACATTCTGTAGCTTTTATAAGCAGATGACTTAAGATAGACTTCATTAGAGCATTGAGTTTCACTGGTTTTAAATTCTTCACAATTCTTATAAGTTTTTCACTGAGCAATTGGGAATAATACATTTCTACCTGAATGCAGGCAGCTAGCAATTGATCTGTACACTGAAAATAAAGATTTTCTCTTCTTTGTGAACTTATAGCCTAGATAGGGTAACTGCATATACTTTTTTATTGTTTGCATAAATATTTAATAATAAAAATTCTTAAGGTCTTAAGGTCTTAAGGTCATAGCATATTAGAATGCCCAATAAGTTAAATATATCAAGTTTGGATTTTCTTTCACGCTTCTGGGGTGTTAGTTCGGATTTTCTTTGGTATAAGTGCAAATTGGATTTGCACTTTTAAATTTTCATGTTCTAAACTAATTGAATATGTGCCTGTTTCTGTGCTATAATGATACATAAATTATTTGTGTTTACAATAATGCGTACGAATCCTAAACTAGAAACCTGCAGTACAAAGGCGAAAACAAGGTGGTCCTTGACCCAATCTTCTCTGTATGCATCTGCCTTGTTCTTTCTCAACTGCCTCTGAACAAAATAATTCTCTTGTTAATCCTTTAACTCCCACTTCATCTTTATTTCACTGAGTTTTGTATTTCTGCTAACATACTTTTTCATGACAGTGCAAGCCAAAATGAATATGATTTGTAAGATGATCCAATGATATTACAGTATAGTGAACACCATTCTCCATCCTCTCTTCCAGCTCAGTGCAAGATCTGGTTTGTACAGGAGCACTGCTGGTCCAGTGTCTGATGTCCTTGAGACCTGGCTGTACATTGGATTTTCCATCCTTTTTGTATACAGAATCAATAATACATGTGAGGAATCGAACGGTTAGTTCCAGTGTGTGATTTTTTTTATGTTTGCCATTTGTCTACCCTGATTTTTGACTTACCAAATATTGTTACCTTGGCTAATTTGAAACTTGAGCCTGTGAGGACTTCTTTGGCACTCTGCAGAAATAAAATAAGTGAGAGCTTCATGTGCTCAGCAAATTCTCCGCATCTTTTGAGATGAAACCTAATTTTCAATCTTCCTGACATTTTATTCAGGACGCAGTCTCAGTAACCTTTTGAAGTTGCTGTTACTGAAAACCACAGAAACTCCGTAACGCCGTTAAGAGTTAGCCACATCCCGTTCACCCAGTGACAGCTCTTTGTTTTCCATCATCTGTCACCCGGAAGGTTACTCCCAGCGCCCGAGGATGGGAGCGACCAGATCCCCACTGCCTGCACCAGAGCTCAGTCCTGCAGCCGCTGCCTGAACCGCTCCCACCCACCTTCCCGGGAGCACCAGCCCTGGAGCTGCTGCAAAACCAGGGCCTTGGGCAAAAGATGGCGGGATGGGTTTTGCCTGAATTGGGAATGATGGCATTACAGCCAAAAAGCTATGGGAGAGTAAAAGAGGAGAACAAGGACTTGTAATCTTGTTATACCCCCATCCTCACTTTCCTCCCCCTGATCAAATTTAATTTGATAAAATAATGCAGGCAATAACTGCCAAAGCTTAAGCCATCTGGGGAAATAACTGAGCACATGCAAAATGATGGATTCAAAGCAGCACGTAACATTTCCTAATGCAACATGTTTCCCTTTAAATCATCGTTTGAGTCTTAACTCCTGGAGCAACCTCAATATATGCTGTCTGTCTCCTCAGAAGTGCCCTCTGGCAGGGAACAGGCTCCGTGTGCAGTGTCTTTGTCTAATTGCATTTTGGCAGAGCACAGTGAGGAGAAAATAGAGAAAATGTACTAGTTAATTCCATGGTCAAAACCTGTCTATGGCTGGAAAGCGGAGGAGAGTTGAGTCCTTCCTGCTTTGCTGAACTGTCCTGCGTAGGATGCGAAACACTGCTGTCCTGGCGACTCAAAGCGAGCATTAAGGTGCAGGTTTCAGTTAGCTGCTTGCATTTGTGCACATTCACTGGTAATGGTTAATGTGACTATAATTATTCCATGGATATACTTGGTTGGCTTTCCCATACAGGCTATTTGTTGATGCATGTGAATCAGGGAGAGGCAGGAAAGTATTACAGGACACAGGTACTTTTTGCTGACTAGTTAGAAGTATTTCTTACAAGTTGAAGCTTTGCATGAATGTCCTTGGCCAATACTTGACAAGGATTTCTATACCTCTGTAAAAGTACTTTCAACTCAAGAAGACAAACTCATTAAAAATTGTCCTGCAGAGTATCCCACCTTATATCTCATGACACAAGCCTGTGTCTTACCTCTCAATTACACCGTCACCTTTTGCTTTTCTTTATGTCTTACCTTGTAAAACGTACCCTACCCTCTGTGAGAGGCTAAAGCAGCTGGGAAAGGTGGCTGCCCCTCTCAACTGTGCTCCAGGAGGAGGTTTAAGGAAAGGCACAGTCTCTTTCAGGAGGTTGTTGATGCTGCTGCTGCTCAGGGGAGGCAAGGGAAGACTTCGGGAGTCAAAAATCTGCCTTGCTCGGACAAAGTGCTTGGGCTCATGCTAGAACAGAAACTGTGTCCTGAGACAAGGTTTTGCAGCGGGTACTGTTTAACAAATATGCTTAATATTGCAGAAAAATATGGGAAGATGGTAATTTCTATAGAGGTGATAAAAAAAGCCTTTTCTTTGTCTCTCAGGAACAAGGACATGCAGGCAGATGAGCCTGAACCCTGGTTTCAAAAAGCATCTACCCATCCTTTTTAAATCAGTGGGAGCGCTCCTGAAAAACAAAGGTAGAACATAAAGCTGGCTTTATTTTTCAAATAAAGCCGGCTTTATTCTTCACATAAAGCCGGCTTTATTTTTCACAATTTCCTATATGCTGACCGTGCTAAATCAGAGCCGGTTAATGACAGTCGCATCACAAGGATGAACGGTGTGGGAAGGTATCCAGCACAGCATTAATGTGACCCTGAGACTTGCAGCAGCGCTCTGCTCTGCAGCAGAGCATCGAAGTTTGCTGAGGAGAGGAGGAAGAGGGAGTGTGGTCCAGAGGGGGGAAGATGGATTATCTTGTAGCTGACCCATTCTTTGTTCATCTCTGTGGCACCACATCCTTTGCCACACAAGTCATAAAATTTCCTACCAGTAGCTATTTTGACAGTGGCATAACAAAGCTCAGACGGGAATGAAGAAACACATCCACAACTGTCAAAATAATGTAGCATACTGTGTTTGTACTAATGTTATAATACAGTGGATTATCAGTAGTTACACCAACACAAAAGAAAAGTAAAACTGAAGGGTTTTTTTTTTTTTAGAGAATCAGCTATAGTTTGCTTTTGCAAAGTACCTTCACATACCTTGAGAAAGAGTCCTTATTGTTAACCTAAGAAGGAATGATTTCCTTGGAAATGAGCATGATTGCTATGAAAATCTCTGGCAGGAATACAGGCAAGAAAAATACAGTCTAGTATCAAAGTGGTCCGGAAAGACATGACTGAAATAATGGTTTTAATTTATTTTGAACAATTTCTCATCTGGTAACATTTTTCCATACTATTTTAATGGCTCTGGTACTCTTACTGCATTCTAAAATTAACCTTCACCTTACATGAACTAAGGAAATTTCATAACTACATCCGTATGCAACATTGTATAGGATTGTTAGTTGCTGGTACTAATGGTATTAATTTCAAATATATTTCAATTTTCTTTGAAAAGCAACATAATGGAAACTGAAATGATCAAATGCAATAATAATAAATATAAAAAAGTATGTCTACATAAAAGCAGTAGTCAGAAGCTCCCCCGATACTGGCATGCAGTTGTGTCAGATGCTTTAGGAGCACGCTGTATGAGAGCGAGCCCTTGCAGCAAAAGGCTATCCGCTGCTACAGCTGACGGTGGTGTGAAATAGAAGGGGGATTAAAGGCACCGTGAAATGAAGTGACCTGACCAAGGCGTGCTGTCAGGTGCCTGAGGGGCAGCAGATAAAACACAGGACTTGGGAGTCCCCGATGGGTAATCTATCCATGAATGATGCTGTCTCTGTCTGTATTTCCCGCAGTCCTTCTTGTACAGGGACACAATAAACCCAACGAGAGGCAGGAGGGTTTGAACCCAGGCACCGCCAAAGTCAGCCCAGGGCAGTTCAATGCATGAGACCCATTTTGCCTCTCTCCAATGGGATTCGGGGTCAAGCCTCGCCAGAGCTGGTGGGGAGTCGCAGGGGCAGCAGTAGGTGTTTGATCCGGCTCCAAGTAGGTTTGGTCAACAAAGCAACACCCAAGAAAATGCACCCGCTGTAACATAGCGAGAGCAGGGCAGAGCGCCTGTTGCGCTGAGCAGGAAATTGCAAGATCTGGTTTCTCCTGGCTCTCAGCAACAGCAAAATATTTACAAATTGGCCATGATGCCTTTGAAATGAAGGGCACTTTTCTGGGCTGAAAGGACTGGGGAAGCCCTGGGAACCCAAGCAGAGAGGAGTCGCGGAGCCCATCTGGGGTCAGGGCCGGGCAGGAGACATTTCTGTCTGACCAGCTGGTGGGGTCATGAGGTTTGAGGTGGAAAGAAAACAGCCTGATGGCTTTGCCTGCTTCGTCAGGCTGTGGAAAAATATAGTCTAGAAATAAGCATAGAGAATCCACTTTAAGGGATGGCATTTTTAAAGTTAATATAGAGTTTATCCTCTGTGTTCCCAGGTATCTACCACAAGATGATGGTAGCTTGCTTGGGTTTTTTTGCTTGTTTCTTTGTGGGGTCTTTTTTTTTTAATTGGCACTAATATCTGTTCATTTTTATACACATGGCAGGGACCCTAAGGGGCAGGTAGATGGCTTTCAGATCATCTGTCCTATAAACTCACTGGAAATTACTCAGTCCTCCTTTGCCCAATTATTTGATTCTCCAAATGTTGATAGTAAAGGAAGACATGAAATTGGCTCCAGGGCAGGCTTAACCTTTTCAGCCCAAGAGCTCCAAAATGGATTTTTCAAGCCAAATACCCAAGTTTTATTAAGAGAGATGTGCAGCAGTTTGGGCTTGCCTATATGGCTGCTTGGTCCCTGGCTGCTTGGTGGTGGTTTCCGAGGGGAGTGCCAATTAGAGCTAATTGCATGGGCATTCATGGGTATGTACATGTGTGTGTAATGTGGACCCATGTCTCCTCCTCAGACCATCACTCATGTCACACACACCACAGGCCCATCCAACAGCTGTGAGGTGACCTGGAGATGAAAAGCTCACATCTCATCCAATCCTCAGACCCAGCTGGGCCCATCCCCTAAATGACTATATAAATCCTAATAACAGTTAAAGATGACATTGGCAGGTACCCCAGGCTTTCCTGCTGCCCCCAGGGAGCTGCCACAGTGATGCGATATCTCAGCTGGTCCTCTGGAATACCCCATGATATGGTGTTTGCCTCCACCCCATCCGACCGCAGATGATATGCCTTTTGGGACAGGGGTGGAGGGACAGCGGCTGGATGGATGGCTCCCCATCCTCTGCTCCTGATGAGCAGGAGAGGACCTTCCTGACAGCTCACTGAGGAAGGGAAAATGGCCCAACTTTTCCAGCTGCCCCACGAAAGTCGCTGCCAGCCGGCTGGCACAGCCCTTGCTGGCAGGACACTGGGGTTTCGGGGCTCCTGGCACTCCAGGAAAGGGAGAGCTGTGCGCTCCCAGGTGCTTGCTCACCCGCATCCAGCTCCTCACCACTCAGCCCTAATAAAAGTCGGATTTGCCCCTCTGTTTGCTTTGCAAGTGTTTAAAGCGCAGCACCTAGTAAAAAGTCTGCACCCAGCTAAGCAGGGCATTTGGACCACGTGGAGAGCCTGCCTCGACCCATGTTGTCTTAAGGATTTGATCTCTTTTTGGTTCACTAGGAATGTCTGCAATTAACTCACCATGGTGGGAGCAGAGCTTGTAGTTCACAGTGGTGCATGTGCTGCACCTTTACAAGCAGACACTGATAGCTGGGCTTTTTAAGACTGAAACTGGGGGAATTCACAGTGAGAGTAGCCAACTTGCCATTTTCTTATCGTTGTTTCCCAGAATTGCAGTCAGAAATAAAATTATTTTGAGGAAAGCTTTCCCTTCAAAACATCCTGATATAGTGCATTTTAAAGCATAATTCAATATATACTTTCATGGATTTTAGCACTTCTGCATAAAAAAAAGAAGAGCCAAATTATAGCATCCTCTTTGCACCAAAGGCATTAAAAACTGCTATTGGGGAAAGTTCTGATACAGTATCGATGTTGCCATCACAGAATGTATAATAAATTGCTTACCACTGTGTACTGCATATAGTTCATTAAAGACTTGCTAGTAAAAGAAGAGGTAAATAGTATTTTTTCTGGAAGGGAGAGAGCACATACACTGAAGAGTCAAAACTTTTGCCTGGGAAAGACTTGCAGAAAGTTGTGCACACTGACTTATACTCTTTAGTCAGGAAAGACGAGATCTTGGATGTGATGGCAGAGGCATTTGGGGACTTTTTCTTTGCTGTTGCTGATTCTTTTCTGCAGAACTTGTGAAGCAAAACTTGTGCAGCACTGTACTGTCACCGGCAATGAAGTAGCTCCACCATCTGGGCTTTTTTAGAATTGCCTTTCTTCCTCTGTTACTCCAGATTGTATACATGTTTTTTGTTTTGCTTCGCTATTTTAATAGGTAAGACCACATATTGGAAATAAAAGTCTTTATAAGATAAAGCTGTAAATGCGGGTAAGTGACAACATCCAGCTGGTCCTTGTGGTCCATCCAGCAAGAACTTCGGTCTCTGAACTAAGAGGAATCTTTGTTTTACAAGTGTCCCATCGTTTTGTGTTATAGCTACTAAAATCTTTAGAATTCACTGTCCCAAGAGATAGCAGTGAGGTGGAAGAAAGGATTTATTCTAAAAACATTTTTCTGACACACATTGTATTTATTTAATTCAATTAAGACCAAGGGGACTTATTCCTGAAATACAAGAGTATGAGAAAAGGCAGATCCAGAGCAGAAAAGTCAAAAGCTTTGGTGAAAGAATTAATAAAGCCAGTGCCTTTACAGATATCACCTGTTTTTCTTGTTAAGAGCCTCAGCCTGAGCTCCTTACACCCTGGTTTCAAGTAAAAATCCAGTATGTAAGCATAAATTTCAAGCAGTAGGAAATTCAACCCAGCTGAACTCAGCCTAGCAGCAGAAGAGTATAATCAAACCCAAACCTTGCCCACGGCGTGGCTTTTCCCAGTTGCTCCCATGTTAGCATAGTTGGGGCTCATATTATGTCCCCAAAGTCTTTATTTTTGCACATCCTTCCNACTTTTCAGAGGTGTTTGGGAGCTCTAAGGGCTCCTGCTGGCACTGCTTTCCCCAGGGCTCTCCGCAAGTGCTGTCCTGCGTAAGGCTGTGACCGAGAACAGAGCAAGGCAGGTCCAAGTGGCGATGGCATCCCCTCTGCCACCTGCCGGCAGTCCTGCTATCAACCTTTGCACAGTTTAGGGCTAAGAGGCTTATCTCAGTCCTGCCCGCCCTTCGGCCAGCATGGGCACTGCTTCACAGGGGACTGATGTGACAACAGGTCACAAGCAGCCGCTGACCTCAGAAGGATAAAATGTGTATGAGCAGCCTTAGACCTCTGGGGGCTATACAGGGAAGGGAGAGAGGGAGAGAGATGGTCGTGCCCTGGATGCATTGAGGATATCTTTTTTTCCCAGCAGTTCTAGTTTTAAGTCCCGCTGTACACAGAAGATGTTTATTCCTCTATCACACGTGGCGCTACAGAGAACTGGAGTTTGTTTTTCCTGTTTGTGAACTTACCTGCAGCAGCTAAAATTCCATGTAGAGACCAAATCTATTTTATAAGTGTTTTACTGGGCATAGTAGGAGATTTGGCATCAGAGCAAAGAGATGAAAGAGGGCAATAGTCATTGCTGACATCATGCCACAAACAAAATAGACTCTTTCACTCCCTCTCTTATACAGGAGATATTATAGAAGCATACGGGCACTCACAGTTCTGTTATTTTGTTATTTCTGTTCCTCCCCCAGCCTTACTTCCATCCTCCCTAGAAACTTCTGCTTTCTCTTTTTTGTTGTTGTCTTTTGTGGCACTCTTCAGGACAAGAAGAAAGCAATCCCAACAGAAAAAAAAGTAATCTCCTCATTTATGGAAACTGTACAAAAAGCAACAATATTCTTAACAAGATCACTTTGGAGTTTTGAGGAATTGTAGACTTTTGTTTGCTGGTGATTAAATGGGTTTTACACTGCAGACCGTGAGCAGTTGTCCCATTGCCTCCAGTCATACAAATAAACTGTCGCAGAGTCCATGACCTCAGCGTTGCTGCAATGATCATCTCACTGCTTCGATTAACTGAAGGATCAGTAAGTTTATGTCCTGAAATCAATGAAACTCAAGTCAATGAGAGAAAGAAGTGGTCCAACGGCAGACACACCATTCATTCCTCTTGGACAGTAATGCCCTCAGTACTGCACCTAGTTTTGGTTGGAGGAGAGCAGACCCCTGCTTTCATTCAACAGCCATGCTTGCTCTACCAAGGTAGCAGCTTTTTTTTGGCAGAACAGAAACCTGGAGTCCAGGAATCACCTCCCATATGTGCCACTGTATACTTCCCTAAGCATTTTTTCTAGTCATTAGTTTTCTCAGACTGGTCCCTATCCCTCGGTTATATTGAGTCAGCATTGTCAAGGATCCTGGGTTACATGGGGTCAGCATCCAGCCCAGAACCTGTCCCAAAGCGTGGGCTGCAGAGGCTCGCAGAGGCTCACGGAGTCCAAGTCCCAGAGTAGGGGCAAGCGATCCCAGCCCACCGTCCCCTTGCCCCCAGCTATCAGCCAGCAGGGCACTGGGGACTTACCCCACCAGAGGCTGCACCTATGTCACCTGTGTTTAAAAGCCACCATCAGATCTATTCCTCAGACATCTTGTTTAGTTCTGTTTTGAACCTGCCTATACTCCTGGCCTCCACAACAGCCCATAGTTAAGAGTTTCATGGTTTAACTACTTGTTATGTGAAAAAGTAGTTATTTTATTTTGTTTTAATCTCCTGCCTCTCAATCTATCAGAGTTTAAAAAATAGGACAGACCCCCTCACGCCCCCAGTTCTTAACCCTCTCATGAAGCCAAATTGAAGGAAAGGAAGGGGTTTGATTTGAGATGAGATCAGGCTTCCAGAAGGACTTTTCAAACCTTCCTAATTTAGTTTATTTAAGCCCAGTGAAATGAGCTATGTAAAAATACATAAAAAGTCTCAGCCTTTAAAGAACCAAAATTACCAGAAGCTTCTGATAGTAGAAAATTCCTCTATTACATGTTTGGCAGCAAAGTGGCTGCATAGACAGATGACATGCCATTAGAGTCCATATAAGTAACCGCTAGGGAAAGCACCTGATGCAATACAGAAGATGTTGTTAGAAATGCAAAGATCTGATTGAAAAGCAATTTATATTCCAAGCAAATGCATAATAAGAGAAGACATACTAGCCAGCGCAGAGCTTCCTGCAGAGGAAAGTGACACACAATAGAAAGTAGTTAATCCTGTGGAAATAATTAAACAAGATCAAGGGGAAACTATATTTGAAAATATACAATGCTTAGCCAAAACACAGCTGATTCAGCTTAATGAAAAGGGAGTTTGTCCTCTTGGTCACAGAGTCTTACAATCTAGAGAAATTATTTAAATTAAGAAATAGAGAAAGGCATACTGAGTCTAATTCAGCAATGAGATCATGCTATTTCAGTGGCTGTACCTGCCTATTGTTGAGTAAAATGAACATGTGCAAGGAAATTCTGGTTTTGTTTCAGAATAAATTATATTACTGCCTTCCTGTCCTAGATATCCCTGTTTCTGAGAGGGATGGGAACAGAGACAGCAAAGGCTCTTGCATTCACTTTTTATACCAGGGAAACAAATGAAGTTGAAGTCAGCCTATACCTTCTTTCCTATTTCTTTGCACTGATCGGATCTTGCTCCCCTGGATGTTAACAGAAAGGGTCCTATTAAAGCTCGCAGGAGACTGAGTCAGACCCTGGAGTTATATACACAGAAGTGGGACAGTGATGAAGAAAAGAGGCAAGATGGCCTGGTTTGTGCCACTCAACCCATAGGCAACACAGGGAAAAACCCAAGCTGGAAAAGGACAGAGCAGAAAGTCTTATGAACATTGACAAGCTGAGCATCTTCTCTCTCCTGGTAGGAGAGAAAGAACTGACAGCTGTGTTTAGGGATAGGCCTTAGGGAAAATGAACAACTGAACTGATCCTGGTAAAGGTTATGGGACTTCCCTGCAAGAAGTATTGATTGCCGATGGCTCTCCTTGTCCACTGTCCTGCTCTGGTAGAGTTAGGCATCTGTACCATATGGCCAGGCCATGTGGTCACACTAACTAGTGAAGAAATCATGTTTAAATGTAAGGAGCAACTCTTGAGTGTGGAGGAGGCAGGAACAGACAGGAAGAAGGAAGTATTGAAGCAGAGACAGTTTGTCGATGAACTCTGCACTGCACCTGTCATCTAGGGCTTGAAGAAATCTCCAGGTAAAGCAAGGAAACTGAGAAGTTTCATATGCAAGTATGTTCAGTTTTTTGTCCTCCCAAATCTGCCTTTCACTTCTTAGTCCATGCATGTTGATGTAATTTAGAAGTGTAGTCTCATGGCCAGTGTTTTACTTACTCTCCCTGTCACTGAGTCCCTGAAGGGTGAAACCACATAGCCTGTCAGGGTGAAGCTCTGGGCAAGGCTGCAGGAGCTCACAAGGGGATATGTGATGTCCCCTGTGGTCTTGGAACCTACATCAGCCGGACTGTACCCTACGGAAGCACGCTGGCATTGGTATTTCTCCCTCAGGAACTGGAAAGTCACATACAGAGGCAGGTCTGGGTGCTGGCTGGGCGCAGCAGAACCAAAGGGTTTGTCTCATGCACAGCCCTCTGGCATCTCTCCAGTGCTTGTCTGCAGGGGGGATTCACCTGGGGCTGTGGCTAATGCTGGATTTTTCCCTTCCAAGGTCTGATGCACAGCTCATTACAGTAATTTCAGTGGTCGCTGGTGAGGTCCCGAATATCTGCTCAGAGCTGAGTTTCCAAATAGGTGACTGCGGGCTCTTTACCTCTGAGTGCTTTTGCAAAGAGAAGCAAGAAAAATGCTTCCAAAATGATAACAGCAAGAATCTGACTGCAACCTGCAAGTCAGATAGGAACACAAAGAGCATTTCATCTCCTTTGTGATTAAGAGTGAGCTTGACACATGGAAAACAACCAGACCACACAGACAAAGGAACACTGGAAATAATAACCTTTAAAGAAGCACATCTGAAAAAAATAATTCTTCCAATGTTTAAATTTGCCTAGTGAGTACAGATGCCAAATGCATTTCAGGAATAGCTCGGCAGTGACTGAGTACAACATTTAATTAAGTGATTATATAATCAACCCTCTGTTTTATGAAGCAATAATTCAATTCCCAAGTGGGTAAGCTGTGAGGCCGAAGGCCGGGCAGTTTATCACAATGAGGGAATCTGATTACTGCTGAGGAAAACATAAGGACAATGAGGTTATTGTTAAAATACTAGTTTAATTAATATAAAATTAATAAGTCTTTTTTTTTTTAATTCATAGCAATGTATAGCCTGCCAGAAAGATGGTGCTTCCTCCATTTTCCATGTGGAAGTGGTGGTTATTTATGGCCACACAGAATGTGCGGGAAGTTAATGATGTCACACAGTCAATTTATTGGGGATAAAATTATAAGAGTCATTTTATCAGGGAATGATATAGTTCTTTTCCTGGAGTATAAGTAGACAAGAGACCCCACTTAGGCTGTAAAAGAGAGATCAGACAAGGTAACTTCATTGCTGGAAAGCTTTACACTGGATTTTTAATAATAATTCCACTAAACCAGAGGTTCTAGCCCCATTGAGCTGTGACTTCACATATACACAATATATGATCAGGGAGACCTGATCAGCAGTTGGTGAAAATACATATAGTATCAATGGTATATACGAAGTTGTACCAGCCACAGGACTTGCTCGGAGAAGAAAGTAATGCCTTGATGCAAACAGGGTACCAGAAGGGAATGAATTGCACTCATTTACACATGTCTGGGGTTTGTTTACAGTTCTGTTCAGATTATTTTATTACAGATTTCAGCAAATCAGTGTAGGAATAAGCATAGGGGGCATTCTTGAAAGAGATTCAGAGCAATGTGGATGGAAGAACGATTTGCTACAATATGAAGCAACAGAACCACAGGGAAAGCAAAAGGAGAAAAGAGCAAAAGGAACATGAATTTGGGAAATCAACTGGATACAGGGACAGGACAAGGAAAAAAGGAAAAAAGATGCAGTGACCAGCGTGATTAATATATGCAGAGTGCAGTCTTCAGAGCTGAGTGAATAATGACTTTAGGAGGGTGTGAAACCTCCTTTTCACTGCTGCTATTGCATTTGCAGAGGGTCAGGAAACCCATGTGCAGACTCAGCATTTCTGAGAGGCACCTGAGAAGATGTCCCACCTGCTTTAAGATATCTGGATGAAAAGAAAGAAAACTGAAAACCAGAAGAGTCTGACCATTGAATTTAGCCTATTGCAGTAAATTCTACTTTTACTGTGGCACTAGGATATTAAGGGCTGTATTACATGCTGCGTTCCCAGGATGGACAGTTCAATGGACTGCATACCATGTAATCATTGATTCAGTGCCTTGAAATAGAGCTTATAGGGAAAGCTGCTGGGGGAAATAGCACTAATATAGACTGAGACTGGTTACTAAAATGAGGAGGAAAACTATTAGGTTGCAATCATTTTATAGGAAAGTGTTCTTAAGTGAGGGAAAAGGAGTTTATGTTCCATGTAGAAGAATCCCCGCAGAACAGTTTCAGCTTATTAGTACTAAATTGACCACAGCAAATGAGTGCCACTATTGTCAATGACCTGGCATTTTATAAGGACACTGGGGCTCAGTTTTGAACTATTTTACACACATAAAGAATGTGAGATGGAAGATGAAAGCAAGGAAATCCACCCAGCAGTAGCAGCTTCAAAGACTGCTGCGGAAGAGTGTTCTCGGGGGTGCGCACGTAAGCACAATGAGATTTGCTTTGCTTCTGGAGTTTGACCACTGGCACTGAAATATGAGGTTTGAATAGAGCAGTGATAGTCCTTAACAGGGAAATCGTTAGGGCTATGCACAAGTTGCTAAATGATGAGGAATTTAACCCTTCTGAGAGAGAGGAGTCACCAAAGGCATTTAAAAGTGGGAAAGTAATAACACAAATCGATGTGGAGGAATGACCTGGTGAACAGGACAGGTCCTTTGTGTCACACCATGGCCCAGCATTTTTCTGCATTATGTCTCAGAGCTAGTCTCTGCTTTGCATGCTGGGGCTACAGGACAACTCACGGGCCACTCAGCTGGACCTTCCTTTAAGTCAGGGACATCACAACTCGCATCACTCCAGAATTTGAAGTCATGCCACAACAGGATAACCGTCCTGCAAGTTATGGCCTGTGGTAAGTGCTCTACTAGCTTCTTTAATGCAAGTGCAGCAAACTTGCTGGGTAGGTCTCCAGGTATGATGATCCTACAGCCCTTGATCAAAACAGCCCATATGATCTTGTCCCTCCAGGTCCATCTGTAGTGCTGTATCTATGCACCCATACTCAATCAAAGAGGTGGCTGGACAGCACGCTTCCTCATCAGGTGAAGAACAGCCACCATACCACAACCTAGATGAAAAAGAGGGTAATTTATTTTCTACACGATGCATTGCAGCATCCTCTGGTGAGGCTTTCTGGGTTGTGTCAATAATCACAGCACAATCTCCTTCATCTGAGGCCCATTGCCAATGTTGATTAAACTCTGTATTCAGTGAATCTAGACTTGAAGTTTTGACGTTCATAGGATTTCAGATGTCAATCTGGCAATCAAATAGCCAAAGCAGAATTGGTAGGAGGCCATGGGCAACACAGAACAGATTCTGATGCCAGTTTCCAAGTGCTGACAAATATTAACCTACCAAGACAAATATTAACCTACCATACAGACTATCAATCATCAAGCAAAGCTGTTGATACACCAACACCAGATACCAAAGAGCACCAGATACTTTTATGCTCTTCTTTGAGTTTATTACACTTCAGCACTTTCCTTCTCAAAAGTTTTACAAAAGCTCTGAATTTTTAGCTCAGATTTTAAAATGCACTGAGCTTCCCAGATACGACTCCTAACAATGTTAACGACGGCTGGTTTCAGAACTCCCAGTAGAATTTGTATGCAATTAATGTTCTCCTCCTCTGAACAGAAACCTAGAGGTTTGCAAAACACACCATATGTTTGTCAGTTTGCCAATGAATCAAGATGTTTTTGCAGCCTTCTGAGTTTCAATAATTAATGGTAATGTCTAAAACCTAAATCACAGTTCAGGGGCTCAGAACAGAACTTTTGCCATGTCCAGTGTTGTTCAGCATCATCAGAGCGAGACATTTCAGGTGAGAAATTAAACATTTGTACTAACTCCCATTTTTCCCTTCCCTGCCTGATCTCCAACTCCATCACCATTGCTCCTTCCAAAATATCTGACTGGATTCCTGCAAAAGGCTTACTTATTATGCAGAGTAATGCTATTACCCACAGCCCAGGCTTTGGTCTCAAACACCTGAATGTTCAGTACTCCAGTGCAATCTGCCTAGGTTGACTTGATCTTAGCAACTAAATGATGTCTAACAGTTTACAGGTCTGAAAATATACTTTATTCTCATCAAGTGGCTTGTTATTTGCTTTAGCAGACTATTAGCAACCAATTAATACAACAAAGTTAAGCAAACAAATCAGTTAGGTCTTAAAATTGTGTTCACAAGCAGGAGGGCTAGATTTTATGAGCCATGTTTTTTCAATTATTATTTTAAAACGTAACTGGTTGAAAGACTGATCCAGAAGAGAATACTTAATGTTAATACCTCATATATTTATTTCCTTCACCCTTGGGTAATTCTTCTGAGACCTCTTCTGCTTCCACACTTGTGCATAAGCACTCCTGCCTTAGCTGTGACTTTATGAGTAGGTTTCTTTTCTTTGAGGTGATGATTTTGCTTTTTGCTAGGCTACTAAAAGTCTTTTCCTTTTTATTAATTCCCAGCTGATACGACCTATTCCAGTCTTTTTCCCCAGACAGATCTAAATTTGCAGTTCAAGATGGCTGATAAAGGAGCAGGAAATTCCTTAACTATCTATAATATGCTGGACTGCTTCTCTCCTTTTTCCCCTCCAGAGCAGAAGTACTGCAGGAAGTGTTCTAATAATAATGATAATGTCACTAACACTTCTGCTTCAGAATTATAAACATCACTTGAAATGGATTATTCTTTAATTTGGCTAGTATCATGCTCATTTTAATATTATTCATAAAATGGCTAATCTGTACAATCAATGAATTTAATTTATATCTAGCCCACCATATGGGTTAGCAGTTCCCAGGATCAGCATATTTTTAATAAAGCTGTTGATTTTTCTCAAGTGCACCATGATAATGTTGGTGTTGTGTCGACATGAGAGAACATGTGTTTTAGGACTTACTATTTTTAATAATATTTTCCAACACAGCCCATCCACAGAACATGGAGTACGTTAGAAACATTCAGAATAATTCCTTCAAGAATCAACCAATTGCTCCTGCCTGGCAGAGGCATGGGATATACCAGCACCATTTGGGCCACTATCATCCTTTCCATTTCTGGGGTAAAAACACTCCCTAACAGCAAGCAGCACAATATGCAGAACAACGTATACTGGAACCACCAGGAGATTTTCTGGACAACAGCAGGGTTCAAACCCTATAATGAGAACTGCAGCACAACACTAAGTGATCACAGGCATTTCATTATGCGGTCTCTCTTTCCTTTTAAAGATGACACTGTCAGCAGCAGAAATAAAAGTTTCTGGCTTAAGCCATCTCCGAATATTTCTGGGTTTCCTATTAAATGACTACTTACTTGCAGTGTGTTCTTTACTAAATTGATGTAGCAGCACTAATGGAGTGTCCAGTATGAAAAAAAAAAGTGTTAATGCTACATATGGCTTGCACCAATATGGTTTATTTCAGGTTGAATGAAGCTGGCAGCAGAAATCCCAGCACAGATAGCATCTAAATCCTATTAAGCCTAAATGCAAGACAATATTATTGAGATACAACCTTGGCTGTGGCAAATACAAAGGTTTTCTTTAAAGATTCACCTCCACATGGTCATTTTATCCCAATTTTAATCCAAAAAGTTTTATTTCTCTTTTTGACAGTCCAGTTCTCAGCTCCATGAAAATAGTCATGAAAAATATCTCGCTTCCCTTGAGAAAAACATGGATTTGGAAAAAAAACTTACCAATTACTCCAGAACTGAAAAGTTTTTGCCATCAAAAAAATGGAACCTTTGAGCAACATCCCTGTCCAGTACCCAAAATTATTTTAGCTGGAAATGCCAGTGCAGTGACTCCTGGGTGCTGCAGGATGAGTAGCCTGTAACCCCAGGTTCCCACTTTCCATTAGAAAGCCCTCAGCTGCTTGCCCCATTTCTGCCTGAAAGATCACCTTCCTGGACTTTTGCAATGCAGTGGGTCCACCAGACCTTGCTGTCCAAGGCACTTGCAGGCTGAGCGGGATGCCAGGCCCACTGGAAAGGGTAGGGGCATGGAGAACTGGCACTAAAAGCCCACAGGGAAGAGCTGCGCAGAAAAATTCTGACAAAAATTATTTTCCATTGAAAATTGCCTGTTCAGGAAAAGGGATGGTGATTTACACTCATCTTGCAGGGGCTCCAGCAGAGCACTGTCTGCTTTCCTGCCAGCTCACCCTCTCCCCTCCTCTCTCTGCTAAACTTAGCAATCATCAAAATCCTGGGGGCTTAAAAAGCTTCAGGTTTCCCAGATGGGGGACCATGAGCTCAAAGGCCCTTGTGGCTGCAGGGCTGCTGGCGTCCAAGGGCAGAACTGGGTCCCACAGTAGGAAGTGGGGGAAGAGGTGCCTTGTGGATATTAGAGCTTGAACTCCCCCAGTGATGTTTCCTTCTGAAAGCCTTGAAGTGAGACATTTTTGATAGTTTTATAATAGTTTCCTTTAAGAAAATCCCTGCTGAGGGGAATTTCATAAGCTGTTTGAGGGTTTTTTTGGTCTGAATTTCCCAGAGAATGGACAATCTAGCTTTAGTCTGGATTCAAACAGGAAAATGTTTTTCAAAGTATTTTTTTATTTTAAACCAAGTCAAAGTTTATAATGTCAACTTCTATAATAATTCTCATTCAATCAAAGCTGAAAATTTCCATGGGGGCAGAAAGAGAACAATTACAGTTGAATATGAAGACAAGAAGTCTGAGAATTTCTCCTGTGTGGAGAAATCTTCTGTTGCTGTAGAGCTGCCATCAGGACTTTTAGGTCATCCTTTTCTCATCCCCTATGCATAAGAACCACCCATAGTGTAAGGGAGTAAGAAGACAATACCTACACTGGGATGTTTGCCTGCCACAACAACCCCTCAAAGCCCCAGGCAGCCACAACCATAAGCCTGCTTTAAACTTATACTTAGGTCTGATCCAGGGCTTCAGCTAGTTAGAAAAGAAGTGAAATGACGTGAGGAAAGCTGGAAGTGAATTGCAGAGACAGCCTGAACATACTTTGTTTTGCCTTGCTTAACATCAAGCAGGGCATGAGTTGGCTGGTCCACGAGATCCATCCCTCCCACATACTCTGAATTCTGCAAACAACACCCCATCAAAACATTTCCTGTATGTACATGTTGGTGTTTGGGAGTTGTCAGGGCTCCCACATTCAATACTACAGCTTAGCAATTCAAACAGGAAACAGTCAGTGCAGTCTTGAGGAAGAATTGGGAGAATTAAGTGTACAACCCTTACTGACTCCCAGTCTGATGAAGGCACAAAAATGGGCAAAGGCAGGTGGATTTCAACATTGTCACACTGAGAGGAATAGAAAACTTGTTCTCTGCAGCGGAAAGGGTCAAAGAAATGCTGTCACCCTGAAAATGCTCTTATACATGCTCAGTGCAAGAACGTGTTTAGCAATGACACACACAGGACTGGACCAAGAGGTTGGGAAGTAACTCTGCGCCTGGTGCAGTAAGAGCAGGCCATTGTGCCACCGTTGTGCAGTGCTGCCAACGGTCAGCAGAACGGCCGTGCCACTGCAGAGGCTCCCAGTGAGGGGAGACCAAGTGCTCCCCAGGGAAGGCAGTGAAGGAACCTGCCACCAACTCCTCCATGGGAGCAGCCTGATGCTCCTGGGGCAGTGGGAACAGCAGGCAAGGAGGAGGAGGAGGTCCTCCAGAGCATCCTCCAACAGCGATGACTGCTGCCGTGGCAACAGCAGCTCTGTGGAAGAGGCGGAGAGAAGTACCAGCTGTGGCTGGGTGATTGTTTTTTCCCTTATTTTGAGCAGAACTGCTCAAACACAGCACTGTGTTGCTGGGTTAGAAGGACAAAAGGGCAGATACCCCTCCACCACGGTGCCGCCTGGGCAGCTCTGCCCACGGGCTGCGGGTGCCAGTAACGCCACTCTGAGCACAGGACACTTCCAGTCCCCACTAGTCCCTGAGCTCCCTTGCACTATTTTCACTTGTTTAACACAATTCTTCCTTGTTTTCTGTAGACGTGAGATAAAAAGTATCACTAAAGGGCCCCCACAGTTGTGACCTGCAGACTACGGGCATGGTGTGCTCTCAGCTGAACTAGTACAGACTCCCATGGCTTCATCCGCACTCCAGATTTAGTTTCTTATAACCAAACCACTCTGCCCTGAAGCTTCTTGGATCAAACTCAGCCCCTGGCAGGACATCTCTGACCCTAGCCCTGATCACCTAGTTGTTTGGTGTGCAAGTCTAAGCCAGGCTCCATTCATTCTCAAAGGTACCTGCAGAAGGTAAGTTATCCACAGATAAGGAGACAACTCGTGTTCTGGAAATGCAAGTCCTTAGCATCGGATAGGATAAATTGCCCTCTGAGGGCAACAGAGAGCCACTACTCAACCAAATTAAAGTGCAATATTCAAAGCCTAATGTCTGATGAAGTGACTCTCATCTGCAGAGTAATATTGCCTACAGACCTACTGAGTCTCATTCATCTCACACAATTTCCTTCCGTTTCTTGCTCCCTGCAGCTGAGTCAATGGCTCACATTTTCAGAGCTGTGCTACAGCCTCTCATCTGCTTGGGGACCCCATGCCAGACACAGCTAAAGATGGCCCTGCCTCCTCATTGTAAGATGCCAGCTTCAGAATACAATGTGTTTCTCCCAGACAGAAATTATCTGAGCAATGCAATTAGCAATTGTACCTATAGGGCACATTCTGAACTCCAGTTATTGTGTGATTGCCCAGAGAGTCCATTGAAACTCAAATAATCCATTTCAGTACATTTACCAATTATCATATAAGGATGGGTAAGAAACAATTTGCTGTTTAAAATCAGCAAATGAAATCAAGACAACTTTCATCTTTATGAGTTTCATTTGATTTTCCTGTACTCCAGATGAACCCCCATCCCCAAACCAGAAGTCACAAGTGATTAATATATATATATTCTACTGAAAGCCACCAAGGGCACTAAATTAAATCTGCAGTGCTCTCTCTCACTCACCCGCACACATAAATGGTCTGGAAGCCTGTGCAAGGCTTCCTATTGGAGTGAGATTGCCAGCCAGCCTAAAAGCTATTAGTATTGGTTAGAGAGTCGCAGAATGATTTAGCAGAATTTTAAATTATTGCTGCAGCAGCCTGCTCCACGCTGGAGACTGGATGCTGCTCTTGGAAATGCATTTGGAAAAAGCTTATGATTTTAAAGTTATTTGACAGATCTCTTGGTGTTTTGGGTTTTTTAAGGATCCAAACTCATGCACATGCACACTATCTTTTCATGATTTACCATCAAACTTCCTGTTTTGAAGACTGATCATGTGTAATGCAAATGTTGTTTGTTTCAACCCTTCCTGTCAGCTATCTATGCCAGCAGTTGCTGTGCAAATGAATGCTTTCAGAAGGGTCACAGGTCTACTAACATAGCAAAGGGCAATTCCAGTAATGAGTGATGGTTGTACATCATGTATATTGCACTGACTTGCAGCCTGGGTCTACCAAAAGTGCATGTTACTAAAAGTCTGTTATACTGAGAGACAGAAACCCTGAAATCCCCCAGGTCCTTCAGCAGCACCTTTTCTGAGACATAAAAGGAAAGCATCTAACAGCACATATATTCTGTTCACACAGACGGTTTTTAAAGGATCTTTCTCATCAGCCCAATGGAAAGAAAAAATCCTGTCAGCATAGAAACCTGAGTTACATTTGGATCTTGAACCTTGACATTTCTATTTTGCCCAGTAAAGACCAAGCAGTGTAAGAATCTGGGGGTCACAGGGTGAGGATGTGAGAAAAGGGGCAGGTCATCTTTCAGATGTCTGCACAGAATAAAAGCCATCTTTAAACCAAATCAGCCATTTGTAGTTTCCTGTCCAAAGTGGCTGATTGAACTAAAGGCTATGAGAGAGTGTGATTTTGCCCAATCCTACCAACCACAGTCATCATCTTGACAAGGACTTTACCTCTTCAGGCCACTTAGGTTAAGAAGAAACCTTTTTTCTTTTGAATGATAACAGAACTGTCTGTGTGGGGAGAGCTCTCTTATTTTCCTGCAGGCGCACAATCCAACATGAATGGCAACCTCCAGTAGGATGCTCTCTCTGCAGATTGTGCTAGCCATTGTGCTGCTAAAGGTTTTTGCTTCCTAAGATTCGGTTTGGACAAATTTGAATCTGGGACTATACAGCAACAGGAAAATCTGAGAGTCACATGGAAGACTTATGTTTTGCCTGCAGGAACCCAGGCAGAGGTGAAAGAGAGTTTGTATAATATAGAAAGACATTTTTTCCTTTCTCATTTGCCCTTGTGAGAAGATTTATATAGAACACTTACCTATTTAGCTTGACATTTCCTTGCCTGGTTTTAGGTCTAAATAAATGGCCAGGATTTGAAACCATAATCTCTGTTGATCAAGAACTGCAATGGCTCAGTCACAAAGAAAGGGTAATGCTGATTCCTCAGACTCCATAAGCCTTAGGCACTTAGTAAGCACAAGTGGCTTTCTTGAGTGTCTCTCTATCTCAATTCTGCTAGCTAGGAAGATCTTATGCCACAAAACACAAGCCTTCATAATGATGAGTACTGAGGTTGTTACTCAGATGGGAACGGGTATTTTTCAGATGTCTTGTCCAGTTATTCCATGCAACATTTGGTTTTGTACCATCCTAATTCCTATCAGAACATGCCACTGTCCAATGGTGAGGTCCATTTCATGGTCTTCTGCTGGTCTTTCAGGTGCCAGCCCATCCTCAGACTGCCTTCCACTACTCCCTCCTGTTGCGACACCCACCTCCGCCTCATTTTCCCACTTCGTCTTTCTATGTTGAGGCTGGCCTTTCCTGCATGTGATCCACCAGGAATGATCAAAGACTGGCAGAGGAATGATCTTGTAGGTTTATTGTGGAAGGAATAAGAGGACCAGTTTTTCAAATTTTTTTTTTTTTTCTAGCTTTATATGGAGCCCACAGAACCTGGATCTGGAGAGTTTCTTCCCTTTTCAGCATGAAAAACAATGATGTGAGATAGTCATCAAAACAAATGAGGTGGGAGAGCATTTTCCTTGTGAAGGCCAACCTCAGAGGGATGCTATGAGGTGTCAACATATCATTGTGTGTGTGTGTGAAGGGCTTGGTAAAAGCCGTATAAAAGACACTGTGAGCTGGAGCCATTGACCATTGCAGTCAACTGAAAGACTTCCAAGGGCTTTGGACCAGACCCTTAAAAAACACTAAGCGTGGGAATACATAATTCCCCAAAAAATCCCCAATCTCTGAGAGGCATGTTTTTTTGTGGGAGGGAGAAGCTGGAGAGTGGTATCGTGAGTAGTGATGTTATCTAAAGCTTCCCTGTCTGGTAGTGTTGCCTTTCACAGACAGCAGGATTGCACCAGAGCTTCCCCTTACCAGCTCACCCAGCGAGTGTGGTCAGCCTCCTCCTCAGAGGCCTCACCGCCCTTTGTCAAGACCAGAGGAGTCTACCACATCCCAAAATCAAGTACATGCTCTTTACTTCAAATGCACGGAAAGCCCTGGCACCCCATCACTTGTCAGAGTCATTCAAATTCAATCAAATACCCCCATAAATTCTCCTGCATGTTTTTCTTTTCCCATTTTGGCTTCCAGTCTGGCTTGGGGCTGATGCCCGGTACCCCTGCCCTGAGTGAGGGTGGACAGGGCTGGGGGAGCTGGAGGGAGGGTGCAAGCTTCCCTGGTCCAGCACCATTGCGCACCCAGTGACCCACGGTGAGCAACGGGCCAGCTGCCCCAGGGCTTTTCACAGTTCAAGTTGTGTCTCAGGGCTGGCTTTGGCTTGGCTCCAACTTCACGTTTTCTGGCTTGGCCAAGTCATTTCTTCGTTCTCCTTGTTACTCTCTCCTCCTTTTCTTGATACCATGCCACAAAGTTTTTTGTCTCAGGGCCAAAGGCAACTACACAGACTCTTCTGATCCCATGACAGGGGGAATGTAATAGCCGTCCCAGGGATCTGTCTGACATTAGTCTGAAGACTTCCTTGCTAAAGCACGCAAATACGGTTTTGAAGGAGCTGATGTGAATAGGACTCCACATTTTTTAATTTCATGCAATAGTGAGACTTTTGGTTTACATTCCTGTGACTGTAGACATGTGCCAGCTTTAGGTGGGCCTGACCTAACAGGCAGAAAGGGAGAAAAAAGCCCACCAAATATATTTTCAAGATGTAAGGATCAAATCTGCATAATGAAATTCAGTGGCAGTTGGAAACAGGGCATAATCAGGGTTACGGTGTCTTAAAGGAAAGAACATATTCTCTTGTGTGTCTTTGCTATGGCCTACAAACGGGCCTCTGTATTTAACATTTTCTGGGTTAGCTTTCTGCAAATTTGTGTGGAAACAGCAAATCCCGGTCCAGGGTCCAAGGTCCAGCAGGTAATCGGTGGATGAAGAAATGGGAGGACAGGTCCACAACACAGAACACTTGGGGGGGAAAAAAAAAAAAAAAGTTGCAAGAATAAAACATCTCCAAGCTCAAATGAAGTACTGATTTTGTAATCAGTTTTAGAGAAGCCAATCTCTTCCTCTCTCTGTAATTGTATATATATGTATACACACACATATATGCCGGACTATAAAAAGCTGCAGGAAAGTCCTGACTACGTTTCAACTGGTGTAGGTTGTGTATCCTTTGACTGGAGACTGGATTCTGCTTCTGCTGAGAAAATCAGTTAAGTCTGGGAAACATGCCGGTACCATTTTCATGTGTCTTTGTTACCCTCCCCCGCCCCCAGCTTTTATTGCTGAGTATGATGTGATACGGTAGGGAATATCCCTTTGGTCAGTTGGGGTTGGCTGTCCCAGCCGTGTCCCCTCCCAACTTCTTGTGCACCCCCAGCCTACTCGCTGGTGGGGTGGTGTGAGAAGCAGAAAAGGCCTTGATGCTGCATAAGCACTGCTCAGCAGTAACTAAAACATCCCTGTGTTATCAACACTTCATCACAAATCCAAATCATAGCACCATACAAGCTACTGTGAAAAAAATTAACTGTATCCCATCCAAAACTAGTACACCATGGCTCCTGAGCTAATAGAGTTTGTTTGCTTGGGTTGCTTTTTTTTGAAGGGGCAGGTGTAATTGTTTGTTTCTTGATTTTTTTTTCTTCCAGACATACATTCATTTATTTTTTATGTAACTCTTCCCCTTGATCCTCAGGTTTCTGTAGTCATCCAGTAATACAAATTTGAGATGTTACAGCACTTTCAGGACTGAAGTTGTGTAAGGAAAAGCAAAACAGTAGTTTATTTCCTCACTGCTCTTGAAAGTTTAAGTCAATCATTGAAACTTTTATCTAGTCTGTCACTGACTATTATGATCAGCTTCTAGCTCTAGCTTTTTAATATTGCATGCAACTGTTTGTCTTGCTGGTTCCACTGTTTTGACAGACACAACAAGATACCAGCCAGCTCTGGTTCAAGCACATAAGGTAGGAGGGGGGAAAGGATCAACCACAAAAGCCTTACACCTCTGCAATAATTTTACGCCCCTCCTGAATCCCAGTGGGAAGCACAGTCCCTGCTTCACTGCCCACCAAGGGAACAGGGGTGGCAAGGTGAAGCCAGGCACCAGCACCATAGCTGTCTGGGGCTAGGAGAGGTGAGTCTCACAGTATTTTTCTACAGAGGTGGATGTGAGAAGGAGCAATTAATGGATCTACCACCTTCCACTTTCACACCGGCCACATGTCACCCCGCAGAGCTGATGGGAAACCCTGAGAGGCTACACAGACTGGCATTCACTTCATCGTTCATTCATTTCAGCAGCAGCCTGTGGCTGTTACAAAGCAAATACATTTTATGGAGCCTCAGGAAAAGTTTCGACAGGTATAAAATCCATTAACTAATCAAACTGCCAAAACTGTTTCTTTTTCAGACCCTGGTCTCTTCTCTCAGAACCCTCCTTCTGAAAATCTCTTTCCTACTTTCCACAGCCCACTGCAAATATTAAGTTTATTTATTTATTTACTTTTACCAGAGCAGATTCAACTACAAGAGTTTTAGCTATCAGATCATTTTTTATGGACAATGTAGTAGAGCTGTCAACAAGAACAGATGTGTGGGAGGGTTGAAGAAAAGGCCAGGCACCTAATGCAAGAAATATTTAGGTCCTTTCCCATGAGTAAAGCCTGAAATCTCCTTGACACTTCACAGGCAGTGCTCTTCACAAGAAACTATGTGCATACCGAATAGAGCAAAAGGCTTCAGAGGGCTGATCAGAGAATCACACAGCCACGGTAACTGCTGTCTACTTTTGTCTCACGCACGCACACACACACTCAAAGTGGGGCTGGGAAGGATGTCTGAAAAACTGCTGCTGCTGCTGCTGCTGCCAGTTTCATTAACTAAAACACACCTCCCTTGGAAAAAAAAGAAAAAAAGAAAGGAACAGAAATGTCATTTGCTGACATTGTCATTCCCTGCTGCCCAATAAATAAACATAACATCTATTTGTCACCATGGAAACATCTTCCACGGTCCAAAGTATGCAAAGGAGAGGTACTTGAGAAACTCAGAAGTCTGAGGAAATGAGCAAGTATCTAACCTAGAATTTCATGTTGTGTCTCTCCTGTAAGTATTCGCACTTTGATTTTTTTTTTCTCTCTCTAAGGTACAAGCATACTTATTTTGGAAAGGGCAAAACGTATCTTAGAGACAAAGCTTAGACATTTGCTTAACGCGCTGCCTCTACTGCGCCTAGCACTTTCTCCCTCTCCCCTGCCAGGGAGGGATTTGTAAATACCTGCCTTATTTGTACATCTAAAAGGCACTTGTTTCTCCAGGGACACTGCATTTGTTCTTCTCATCTTCTGCATCAAAGTTAGAAAGACATTGCCACGAGCAACATAAATGATGTATTGATCTACATCAACAAAACTCTTATTCTGCCCACATTGTGTAGGCAGTCACCTGGAGATGTGACAAACATGTGTCCTTCCTGGGGGACTGTGGTGCCACTGACAAGGACCTGCCCACTCTGCCTGCTCGGGGACAGATGCCCTCTGAGGTGTCACCATGCTGGCACCTCTAATCCTCATAGCGACATGCCTTTCATTTACACAATATATAAGTTACTTTAGGACCTGGACACCTCCTTTTGCACTTCTCCTGTAGCAGCTGCAGCATGATCAAGGTGAAAACAGTCTGTTCTCCTGGAGTCTTTTATCATAAGGGTTATGATTGGAAGAACACCAAGGCGCATGTGAAAAGACATTCTTGTTTCTAGGTATCTAAAGAGCTACAGACTTGGGAAGATGTATCCTCCTGATAATCCATACACCTCCTGGGACAAAGGAAACCAGGAGAGAAAACATTTGCATTTATGAGTACGTCTAGAAAGAGCAACTTGTTACTTGTCAGCTATCCTAGCCATGTGCCATGTACTGCCTTACAGGAAGCCAGCATCACACCAAGGATCATGACTTTCACAAAATGTGCGTGTAAATGGTGCCTTGCACGTTTAATTTGGAAGCGTTTGTGGTCCCCTGTAAAGGAGAGAGCTGAGCTCAGGACATTGGCAGTCAAAACAGCAGGCTGACTGCAAACAGCATTTGCATTTCTACCTACAGTCCAGCTCCAGAAGTCAATGGAGGTATGAGGTCTGAGCTGCTGAGGCTGCACAGGGACGAACAGAAAGCAGGAAACCAGCTTTAAAACAAAAGTGGGAAGCAAAGAGGGATTTGAGACCTAGAGAGGGTATCTGAAACCTAGAAGGGTATTATGGTGGGATCACTCCATGAAAACACAGTCACTGGGTTTTAAACAGGGACAGAATAGAGGTTAACAGCTGGAAAGGGAGTGACATTAAATCCAGCTGCATCATCTAGGAAACATCTTATGGTATGCAGTAGGAAAGGTATCCAGCAATTACATTCAAAATTATGTTTTCTGTTTGATTTATTTGTGATTTTTGTTTACAGTCTTGTGCCTGACTTAAAGTCTGACTTTAACTCCTAAGCAAAGCAAACAGGTGTATTTAAGACTAAATCCTACAGATGCATACCTCCAAATTAAGTTCTTCTGCTAGCACGGGTGGAAGAGAGAAAACACATATCATCTTCTGTCAGCTTCTTTCGTATTAATGAAATATCTCAAATGCTTTTGCCCATTCTTCTTGTGTTTCCCTATGGAAAAAGTAGAGGCATGTATACCCCGTGCATAGAAACCAATACCTTAACTGGACGTGCACAAAAACATTCTGATGCAGACAAGAACCATAAAGGAATTCACTTGAATTCCAGAATGCTAGGAATGGCCACTGGAAAAGACTTAGAAGGTTCTGACAGGTAAAAAGTCATCAGCTTAAGGATATAAAGTCAACTTTCTGCCTTCATAAAATCTCAGCTCTCGCAGCTTTTTACACCCTTCCACAGAAATACAGTTGAGCAGCACACAACCTCAGATCCAGACTTGAGATTTTCTGTTCAATTAATTGGTTTATTTTGGTGAGAACCACTTTCCTTCAGTGGAGCAGCTCCTGGTTTTCACCAGTGTCATAGAGGGGAGAACCGATTCCTGCAGAACTTCTCCTTTCTAGTTTTGATTTCTCTTCAGCCAAAGAAGGGTCATTAACATTATGAAGTGCCAGTGAATATGGAGCCTGCCTCACTCCTGTACCCTTCAGCAGCACAGGGGCAATATCTGATTTCTTTTCTTTTGTTTTTTAGCAGTTTATCACTTCTCCTTGGGACTGCAAGAACTCCTGTTAAACCTGACACACACACCCCCCTCTCCCCTAGCAAAACTATTTTTCCTTCATCATCTTTCCACAGGCTCCCAGTGCTTGTCCCTCATGCCTGGGGGTCATCTCCCTGCCTGAGATACAGCCCAAGCCACGCTCCTGCAAACAAGCCAGAGCAAAGCAGGCACTGATTTTCGGAGGAGTTAGTGTGTGGAGTTTGGGTTCACGCTCCGCTTTAGCATTTCTGCCTTCCTGCATTTCTTTGGAGCTTTTTTAAGATTCTTTCTTTCCCTCTCATCTCCCTGACATCGTACACTCTCCATTAATGCATCTCTTTGTCTTCTTTCCACAGATGGATATCTCTAACCTGCTTTTATTTCTGTCGTGCTGTTCTTCCTCTCTTCCTTTAGCAGTATAATTTCTCCTTCTCATGTCAAGTGACTTTTGCCTTTTCACCCACCTTCTTCTTCCTAGACTTGAGACTCTGCTCATACCAATGTACAACTGTGTAACTATCCATCATCTTTAGTTAAGTAGTCTTGATTTATTCACTGTGAGAAAATCATTTGTCTACGCTGATTTCTTCAGTACAAAGCTTTGCCTATTGCTTTTCTTCTCATGCCCGTTGACACAACTATAGTACATGTCCTAGTAATACCTTTCCAACTGTTAACAATTACTTTTTTCCCCAAATACCAAGGGTGGAAAAAAGTTCCCCTTCAGACACATTTTTAACATATATTTCCCCACATCCTTCCTTTATTTAGGAAACAGTGCATAAATTGAAATAAATAATGGGATCCCAGGGCATTGGCAATGGAAAAAATAGAAAAGGCACAAAGGTCCATAGGGTGGTATATTTTTGCATTGCCTTTCACTTTGAGGAAAAAAAACCCCAAAACTTTTGACTTGTAAAAAAATCCCCTTCCCTCCTACAGGTTGCGAATAAAAAAAATGGCCAGTTTTTTCCATATAACTTCTTGCTGATCTGTGCAGACCTGGAAAGTCAGAGGTGGTACCGGTCAGATGCAGCTATGCTGGCTGAACTTTGGCAAAAAGCTGGTGCAGCTTTTTCTTTCACTGTACTCAATTTCCCAGAGTACTCTTGGCCCCTCACTTTCAGGAACATTAAAATTCATTGAGTTTAACTATCTTTTTTTATTAAAAAAGGAAAAATGGCATACTTTTTTAGCCTGTGATTAGGAAGCACTCGTTTATTTATAGACCCATTTGTTGCCTAAAAGCATTTCTTTTACATAATTGCTTCTTCAGACTGTTTGCTTATGTCGATCAGAAAACGTATTTTGGAAGATTAGGTCATTTGTACTTGTGCAAATCTGAGCAATAATTCAAATAAAGCAAGGTCAGTTTGAATGAATACCATATCTAGCACAGGGATAAACCTATTAAATTAAAATCACTGAACGCAAGACTCTGCTGATCACGTATTTACTGTGGAAAATGTCAAATGAAGATACTTTCTATTTACTAATTTATGTCAATGCCACAAAGATGAGATGAAATTCTCTTTAAAGTTGAAAGGTGGTTAGTACATATCAGAAGGTCAAACAGGAACTGATTTCCACTTGGCAGTAAGTTAATGCTACTTCTATCAGTCATTGTAAATAGCTAATAGTTGAATGCTTTTAAAAAAACCCGAAACTGAAAACCCAAGAGTGGTAAACAACCCAGCCAGCCAACTGAAGGAGCAATTACATTTGTAGTATCTGTTATTTGGTTTTTGAAACAATGTGATAATTCTGTCCATAACATTGGAGTTTCAATCATTTGTGGACAAAAGCATAATTTCATATGTATACCTCAGGTCTGCAAACTTCACACAGGTGCTTAACTTCACACATGACAGTAGTTCCACTGAATGCAGAGCTGTAGTCCTCTTCTGCCTATGATTGTTGATAATCATTACACTGGATGAATGATTTTCAGGTCATTCGCAAAATGTTTGTGATAAGAAGTTAGATACCTAAATTGCACAGTATTGTCTTTGTATCTCCCATGGATGACTGAAATGGGAACTTACTCAATGAAAATACATCCATCCTTGGTGTTTCAAGAGAATACAGAAGTATATGCTTCAGCTACAGAATGTACTCAAAGGTTTTGCTGAATGAGGTCCCAATGAATAATAGAGAAGAGCTGTGTGATGGTCATTTTGATAAACATTCACCTCTGCTAAAAATGGAATATTTCAGAATTTTTCGATATGCACAGAAATCTTTCTGAACAGCTGAAGGCACTGGTCAGCAGGAAGCCCAGGAACAACAATGAGCAGACCCGGGGACCAGCTGCATGAAGCGCCTTCCATCAGGCTTCTCACTCCTTGAAACCTCTGTGGGTATGACGCAGGGAGGAGATTTGGCATGTTTGCAGTAGGTATGCTTGTGAGTTCATAAATCCTGGGGCAATCCCACGAGACTTGAGTTCCTCAGTCCCTTGGGTGATGGGA
The DNA here is from genome assembly GCA_013389945.1 of Fregata magnificens. Lineage (NCBI taxonomy): Eukaryota > Metazoa > Chordata > Aves > Suliformes > Fregatidae > Fregata > Fregata magnificens. Next base: position 57,151 of record WAAD01026433.1, on the reverse strand, counting down.
AAGAACAAGCAAAGATGTGAGGCCACAGGTCAGGTTGCTGCTTCTGTTTATAAGCTGCTTGTAGGCATATTTTATGTATGTGTTTATGTGTACATAGAAATACACATGCATGTAGAAAAAAACTGTAGCCAGTGCATGGGTGGAGGGCCCCTGTCGGTACCACAGCCACATGACGTAAAATTCCTGTCATGATAGGAATCGTGTTGTCTAAAAATTCAGCTGACCCATTTTTGATTCTCTTTCCCACAATCTTGGTGCTTGGAAAACACTTCCTGATGTTCTGCGCTGCATGCTGGCCTTTGGCCAAAGCCCCGTGTCCAGCAGCCTACTGCCTGGTGAGTCCACTCATGACGCAGCCATCTGACCACCCTGGCACACACCGGGTATGACATGTGGCATGGCACCACCTCACCCATTCTGATGGACTGCAGATGTAACCTTCCTAATTCATCATGCCTGTCATTTGATCTGTGATGCTACGGTTGTCTTTTACACACACAGTCCCTCTTGACCTCCCAAGACATGGCAGCTACTTTTTTGCCCCAGTAAAACCTCGTGTTAGTCAGGAGATGGCAGCACTCCCAATGCCGAGAGATGTTTTGTCCACAGAGAGGCTGTGGGGTTTTTCTATACTTGGTTCATCAAGAAGGGATAAGTCATAATTTGTAAACAAAATTGAGTTTAAATACATTTTCATGATGCATTCTGCTTCGAGCATCTCCTAAAATGTATCACTTAAACCTAGCATTAGACGAAAATGCTATTAAGAGGGCATAAGGTAAACTCATTTAGTTGCTCAAATTGTATAACGCAATGAATTAATATGGTAATGTATCTTCAGAGACCAGAAGTAGATAATAGAGGTGAGCAGAGGTTTTCTAGCTTGGCTTTGGAAAGGCAAAAGTAATTTATCATTCTGTTGCAGTTTTGGAGGGAAGCATTTCTCATTTCTTCTGACTCTCCCTCTGAAATTCTCTTAGTTTCATTTTTAAACCATCCGTTTTCTGAGGTTTTGCTTTCTTCTTATTTCAGACAGAGTTCCTATTGAATTCAGCCATACATAGCTTCCCCTGGAGAGGCAGCAAGCACCAGACACTTTTAGTTTCAACCTTGTGCTTACAGCCTTTAAGGGGCCGCAGCAACCTAGGACGTGCCTCTCGGACAGTCAGCTCACTTCTCCGACTAATATAAGCAGAATATGGAAAGAATAAAATAATCCTTTTTTTTCTTTTTTTCACCTTCTGTTTTCAGGGTCAGGGCAATACTCCAGCTATGATCGGTGTTCTGTGAATAACCCAACTCCTTTTCTTTATGGCCACACAAATGCACATTATGTCTTTATTACTTACATGCATTGTCCTATATGACCCTATTTTTAATTAATAGAAAACAAAGCCCTTTTGACCTTATCCACAGGAAATATTGCCTCATTGATGATAGCCATAAATTAAGCTAATACAGCCTGAGTGTCCAGCATATTTCTCTCAAGTAACATTCACTCAAATATTAAACAGGCAGAGAAAAGGAGGGAAATCCTATTACTAAACCATTGGCATCAAGATGGACTCTGTAATTGCTAAAAGGCATATCAGAGAGAGAGATTTCATTGTGCCGTAACAGTTGCAGAAAGTAGAGAAGAATATCTGATATACAGTTGAAACAGAGGGAAATTTTAGCAATGCAAAATCTAGTTGCCTGAATGGGAATGCCATCTGATGCTATAGTGAGGCAAATATCTTCAAAGGAATTCAGTGGAGAAGAAAAACCTTTGCAGTGGAGAATAAAAGCTGCTGCACAAATATATACTAATTAACCTTACTAATCTGTCTGTATAAGCAGATAGTGTCTTTGTTTTTCCTTTTGCTTTTTTAACTTCAAGCAGGGCACAGCAGTAGCAATGCAAAATATTTAACTTTGCCTTATGTATGCTCAACGCTGGCAAACAGTAGATATCTCCTCACAAATGAGCTGTCACAAATTACTCCTTGTTTGGTGGCAACATCTTTGGTCTACATCATAGCTACAGGAAGCCTAATCAATTATGCTCCTAAAATGAAATAAGAGCTCTATGGTGCCAGGGGCATAGCTCATAAAATTAATTACAAGGCAAGTTTACATATTGAAGTACCAGTTTATGGAGGGACTAATAACTTTTGATGAGACTTTGACAGGATATTACTCACAAAGATTATGAAAACAGAAAAAACATTTCCAACTGGCTACTCAGCCAGTGGCTTGCATCTCGCAGCTGTGTGTCCCAGCCGTCACCCAGGGTCTGCCCCTTTCCTTTGTGAAGTGCAGACAGATACCCAATGATGCCGCAATATCATTACCCATGCAGAGAGCACAGAGCTGTCCCCCTTAGCTGCCCGCACCCACTCAGGCAATGTCTTCGTCTCTTTGCCTCTCTTTCCTACAATTCTATGCTACATCCTAGGAAAATCTGCAGATTATGGCAATGTGGGGAAAACAGAACTAAATATTTTTTTTAAGACTGGGCAACCCCTATGATTTAAAAAACAGGATGTTATTAGTGGCCGCAGTGAGGACAAGGCTGCAGGGTGAGCCCTGGGGTCCCAGGGAATCCAGCCAGGAGCGAGACTTCGCCACTGCCCCGACCTCGGGGCACTTCCAAGGGCTGATAATGGGAAATAGGATTACTCAGGCATTGGTGTTTGCTCAACTGTGGAGCATAAAAATGTAAAAGGTGAATAGTGACAGATGGCAGATCTTTGGGGGAAACAAGTAATTTTAATGGTAGAAGCAAACAAAGCAAATCGTGGCATGGATTAATGTGGAGCCTTTCATGCAAAGATTGAAAACATGTTGTTAGTCAGCCCACCAAATGGGTGAGAAGGAAGGTAAATACTGGTATAACCATTACATCACTGGCTAAACTGGGGCACCAAAATAACAAGCACCTTGCCGGTATACTGCAGCCCAAGGCAATAAAGCAGGAATTGCATGTCCAGCAGTGGGTGCCAGCCACCGGGTTTCACCGGCTCACTGAGTCACCTCCTGGTCTGGCTAAAGCTGTTTAATGAATTGCTTTTATGAAGCTTCAAGACACTGAGACCCACACAGAACGTCAAATGATGAATAGCCTGCCTCAAAGATGCCATTCATAATCAAATCTTAAATGTAATTCAGCTGAATGGAGTCATTGCTCTTCTGTGTACCTTTTACAAGCCCAGATGATGGACTCTGTAAACTGGCACGGTACCTTCTCTGAAAGACAAGCCGTGAGCTATCCTGCACAGGAGCTCAAGAATGAGCTGCACAAAGCCACACTGATTAAGTCATCACAGAAAGGGTTACAAGAGAAATGAGATGTGTGAAACTAGGGTGTGCATCAGTGTATGCATGCCTGTGTATAAGCATCTAAACTTTTGAATGCATTGGCCAGTTTCAAGCAGGCACGATCCACAGGTAGCAATCTGGGAGATGCTCTGGTTTCCCAAGTATTGAGTATGGGGAAAACAGGTGGCTGAGCAGGCAAGAGGGGGAACATATCCATGCCCCGTTTGGGAAAAAAAGTAAACGATGAGCCAAGGACATCAACCAGAAAAGTTGAAAGGGAAGTTTTACAGCACCTGAAAGCAAGTCATTCGATTCCCAAGCAAAAAGTACAAGTGTGTTCTTTAAATTATCATTACAGAGTTCCTTGTTATTTAGACTGGGCAACAGATTTTCATTTATATGGAGGTCTCCTCAGAAGTGCAGAGGGGCCTTTGGGGAGGTGCAGGGGAGGAAAAATGTAATTTTTCAGGCTCCAAGTGTTCTTTTGTGTTTTATAAACAGCTGAGTGACAGCCCAGTGATTAATAAGTTACATAAATAATTATAAGCGACATGTAGCTGAATCTAGTCCACATTCCAGACATGGTACATTAAATAAAGAGAATTCTGCTCTTCCCCCCAGAAGAAAATTTATCTGGCAACAGCAGATAAATCAGAAATGATACTGTTAAAGCACATCCAGTTCTTCGGAGAGACAGCTCATCAAAACCAGAAGTTTCTACTGAACCCACTTTCTCAAGCAAACTGTTTCATTTACTTCAGTCCTACCTTGTAGTCATTCAGTATAAAAAATTACTCTCTTCCTTTATTCATCCTCTCTGGTTGAGCTTATTATTTACCCAGAAGCGCCTCTGTGAAGAAGAGTTTTGTGCCAATACAGCCTCAGGCATAGGAAGGTAAATGCTAGTTTGCAGTACCGACACTGGAGCTCACCGGGAGGCTCATCATATGTGTTTAATTGGTCATGTTTTACAGCACCATCAAGAAATTCAAGTTGAATCAGTCCCCTTCCCTTGGGTTAGGAACTGAAAGAGACAAAATTAAAGACAGTGCCTGCCTATGTTTTTTGTTGTAAAGACACATTTACAGTACATAGGAATTGAGCAGTATCTCTTTAAGTTGTTACTGAGGTTTTTAGAGCACCTTTCTGTCTTCCACAACAAAACGTAAGATGATGTGATAGAAGAGAGTAGTCTGGCCCAGCACAGTGCCATAAGGTTAGGAAACACCCTTGTTTGAAACCTGGTTGTGCCCCAAGGTCTCCTTGTTGTGTGGAGGGTAAGGATGTGACCTCTAGGTTGAAAGGGAATGATCCCAGTATTCAGAAAACATTGAGAAGTATTTTGAAATGTGGCTAAGATGATTTAAAAGTACTAACTAATGCTTAGCACCTCTCTTCCCCCCAAAATACTTTTTGTATGTGTTATTCAGGTGTATATATATGACCGTGATCCTCTGATATACCTCTCCCTTCCTGTGAGTGCTTCATGCCTTCCTTGTTCTCACAGGGAAGGGGGGTCACACAAGGAGCTGCTTTCATGTGCATTAATTTATGTCATTTTTGTATTATAACACTGAGTGGTTTTCTATATTTTGGAGTTCTAATGAGCTTGTGGAAATAATAAAAAAGAAGAATTCTTGTAACAAACACTGTTCTTTTCGTGAAATTCAATAAAACACTGATCATCTAGTATATCGCCTTAGCAGACAGTAGCCACATTTCCAAGAAATGTGATTACTTCAATAATGAAAGTGTGTTTTTAATGACTTAGATTGTGAAATGAGGCATCATTTCCTAGATTCATAGATTTTAGGGCCAGAAGGGACCTGAACAGTCATCTGCTCCCAGTTATCTTGTAAAAATGCCATGAATTTTTTCACTGCTGTTCCTGAAACAAATACATTGCTTCTGGTGAAGCTAAGCACAGCTTTTTCCAAAGTGGATTTAGTTGTAGTTGGCTTTGTTTAGTGACAGCACTTAAACTTCCTATATTTACATTAAATTGCATATTCATTCCTTTTCTTGCACTTAGGATAATTTACCATTTTAAAGGCAGCTGGTTGACAGCAAGAGGAACACCAAGATTTGACTCCTAAAACCATACATAAACATACATAGACACTTACTTAAATTAAATTTCAGCAGAGCATGCCCAGAACAGGAGGATCGCGCTGTTATTTCCAGTTACCGCTCCTGGCAGGAGCAGCAGTGATGCTGGTGGCATCATTAGCAGGGGCAGCCACCAGCTTTTTGCTGGGCCATGTATCCCTTCAAAATGGGTTGCATGCTGGGATTAGCTCATCAGCTTTTCTGAGGATCAGATCACATATTCGGCGACTCTTTTTTTAAGGATTTCTCATATAGAAAAGTTTTGGCCTAAAAGCTCCTGCCTGGAACTTGAAGAAGCAGAGAACTTGCCAGCACATCTTATCCATGTCTTGCCTACCCCCTCCCCAGGTTGCAAGCATAAGCACTTATTCAGCCCTTGTTTTCCAAGCTGTGGCCATGGGCAGGGAAACCCTGCCAGCACCCATGAGATCTTCTGTATGAATCTTATCTTCCTGACTTACTTTCTTTTTTAACTAATCTTGATGTCTTCTTTTTCCCCAGTGTACATAAAGGCCTTCTGGCAGAAATGTCACTTTTAATCTGCTCTTTATACTTCTGTAGTACATGCTATTGACCCCTGTTTTATTTTGCAAACTTTGCCCTGACACAACATCAGCTTAATTCTCTCATTTAGGTCCTAGCCAAGCAAAATTCACCTTGTTTTCATCTCTTGTTGTAATTCATTCAAAGCTCTTCCAAGAACTTCCAAGATTTATTCTGTCATTTTAATCTGTTCTGGGGAAATAGATTATCCAAACAGATGCACGTTTTATTTTTAGTTTCTGATTTGTAAGCTGCAGTAAAAGTGAAAAAAATGCAATCTTCAGTAATAACTGAAATTTTCAGGGAAATTCTGATCCATCACAGTGACTATATGAGAAATGCAATCAAACAAGGCAAGAGCTCAAAATATACTGGGGAGGTATAGGTGAGAGGGAAACATTTGCTTGTTTATTATGGCACAGAACTGCTGTGCAGAACAACCCTCTCTCTTCTAAGACTTCAAGTTCATTGCAAAAATAAAATCCTCCAGCAACTGATGGAGATGCCATATAACCACATCAAGTGTCCTCTGACTCCTTATATGTTGGTTTTGTGGCTGGTTGAAAAATGAACCCAAGTATGAATTTCAAATGTTTCTTTTTGCCTTACCATACTGCACAGCATAGTATTGTTCTATTAAAAGTAGGTTTCAGGAGAAAAGCTCAGAAGGCAACATGCTGCAGATCATGTGCAAATTATTATAACCACTTTAGTCACATATTGCAATTTTTAAAGGTTTTAACTTTAGAGACAATGAATGGATCTTATGAAAATGAAAGCCATAGAAATAAATCATCCATCAGTAATGAAAAAAAGAGAATGATATAATTTCTATTTGTCAAGGTATAATGATGTCACCACCCATTTATCCTCTGCACTTAAAGGTTGAAGCTGTTCAACAAATCTCTCCTGAGCCACATACATCTGTTGCTTTAATGGTGGCTATAGCAAAGCTTTCTGATTAGTTCACACATCATTCATCAATTAGAACAGAAGGTAAAAGTTATTTCTCCCTACCCACAGTGCTTCATTAAAAAAATAACCTTTAATGTAATGAACGACAGCAGAATCGAGAAATAAATAAGATGAGAGATGGTGCCTTAGGAGGTCACTCTTTGAAGAATTCCAACTTTTTCTAGAGCAGAGGGAAATGAGGAGACATGGGCAGAGGGGACTTAACATCTGGCACGAATACAGGCTTTTCTGTGGCTCAAACAGTGGCTATTAGTACAACCAGATACGTATGCTATGTTACATGCCGCTTTACAAAAGAAATTACTAAAGAATAAGAATGCAGTGCTACTTACACCAAAGTTTGCATTGAGCTTTGTCCCTACTGGTAATTTATTGTCAAAACTCTTGCAAAGCAGAGTGGAGTATTTAACCAATTCCAACAAAGAAGGTGAGCAATTTGTCCAGATTTTTGTACAAACCTTTAGCTGAGCAATTTTGTTCTTATACAGCACATGTGCTGAAAGATAGAGTTCCTGTTCCTCCAAATGTATTAGCAAACAGCTCTCTGGGTTGACAAGTAGGATATTCAGCTGAAGGTGAAAGATATGGATCCTGTTTTCAACAATTTATTCAAAGAGAGCAGCAGAGACCCATTGTGCCCCCTCCAAAATGGCATACAGCCTTATCTCCATGCCCTATAGCCATGCAGGTAGTGGCAGCTTTCCCTGAGGACAGGGGACTGTGACTGCCTTCAGGGAGAGGAGCAGATCTGAATCCAGATTACCCGTTTTAGGTGAGTGCCCTAACCACTAGGCTACTGGGTAGTCAGCATGAATCTAGCCTGAGGCTTTCTCTTACAAGGGCCCCAAAAGGAACTACTATTTTTTTTTCTGTTGTTCTTTTTTGCATTTCAGGTAGGATATTTTGTTTTAAATGAATCCATTTTATTAGGAAGGGGTTGAAGGAGGAGATTTGTTTTGCCATTTAAACTGATAATAGTAACTACTGATTCAATCCAAATTAAATTATTTTTCTTCATTTGGTTTGTCCAGCAAACCAAAACATTAGGCTTACGTCAGGTATTCGTTTGTGACACAGCTGCTGCAATTACAAAGTTAGCTGTCCTCCCTGGTTTGTCCTGCATCAAACACAGTGAATAGCTACAGGCACAGATGACAGGATCTCGCGGGGTGATCGAAACGAAGGTATTTTCATTTTCCTGGAAATGGACCTGGAGCCGTCGCAGGGCCAGTTACAACACCCCACTTCAAGGACAGTAATGCACTGCAGCGGGATGGGAACGTGGGCAGCCCCAGCTGCCTCTCAGGTGGGTCCCTGACAGCGCCCTGAGCTCTTTGCGTTTCTCCATTGGTTTCAGCTAGACCGGCTTTGCAGAGCCCTGTCCTCATCATCTTAGTGACTTCTCACGGCTGTCCAGTCTGCAAGTCAAAGCACGTTTTTTCTCTCTCACAGTGCCACTAGTAACATTAGTGTAAACCCTGAACTCATTTGTTTCCCACTATAACTTCATCAGTAGTAATTATTTCAGCTGAGGAGAGAAATCATACTGGAGATGGAGCCCACGACCCATTTAGTGGAAAAGATACAGGATTGGGCTCTAAGCTGCTGCCTGCCAGGGCACTATAAGCACAGAAGAAGTCTCCTTTCCGTAACAGCAGTCACCAGCTTTGGTACATGGCACTCATCTGCAGCCAGGAAACACTTTCAGACTCTTGCCAGCATCCCTGTGACTGTCATCCCTATTATAGCTCCTGCATTGGCTTTGCAGAGCTACAGGAGCCCATGTGAAGTACACAAAAACTGCGCAAGCTGGGGGTGGATTTTCCATCAATCCCAATGGGCTTTTGCTGGTGTAAATTGATGGGAAATTAGAGTTAGAGGCAGGACATATATTATCAATTGCGATACAGAAGGCAGCAGCCTTGATTTTCAGTTTCTAAATTGAATTTTCTTTGAGAAACAGTCAGTGGAATCAAACCAGCACACAACTTGGCCATATCTTTTCCTTATATTCTCTCTTAGTTGGGAAGTGCAGTTTATGGTCCGAGTACCAGTCATGCTGACTGTACAGTTGTCAGCCCTCAAAACACTGTTGCTGACTCAGTCTGGGTTCAGTTTTGCCACCCTTAGGAGAAGCATCCAGGGAAACACTTGGTACAGGCTGCCATATATTTTCCCCATGTGATCACCCTGGCCTGGTAGGGATGGGGTAGAGCAGGAGATGAGATAACCCCATTCATTCCTCATAAATCAGATGATGTTTCTGGCACCATTTCCTACACGGAGCTGGGAAGAAACAGATGGAGCTGTGCCCTCAGGAACAGTTTGAGCAGAGATGAGCAAAGCTGTCACCCAGCCACCTCCCCGAGATCTGTGGTTTCAAGTAGTTGACAATGTCAGCCTGTGATTGAGGAAGTTTGATGAGTCAAGCAAGATGCTGTAAATCTTCATCTCCATTTCCTCCAGAATGAAAAATTTCTCAAGAGCACTCATGGCCACAGGAGATGGCCAGGACCACTTCTTTCTTCTGAAACATGCAACAAAGTAAAGCTTGCCCAGAACCATCTCACCCTTCCTGGCTTTATGCAATGCATTAATTAATCCCACATTAGCATGGGGATAGACTTCCTCCCATTGTGGGTATCTTCTTCCATCTGTAATTTCTATTCTCTTGAAAGCTACTTAGAAAAAGCAGTTTGCTATCGATCAGCTAGAATTTTCATTATGCCCATGGGTTATGTATGTAGAGTAGACCACGCACAAATGTGATATTCTAATGCTGATTGTACTTGGTTTGCTCCCATTTGTTATCTATTGATTTTCAGGGCTTTGGTATAACCATGCCTGCAGTTAGTAAAAACCCCCGTGTCCCAGTGGAATGGCACAGGTTAAACAGTACAGTGTATTTGTGCCTGGATGTGCATTTGTGCAATCTGTGAATTTCAACAGCTATAAGCACAAGCTCGCCTGTACAAAACACATTTTAAGAGCTGACATTAAAGTTAATATGAAAGTTCAGAGGTGCAAAATAATTTAAATGCACAGAAGAGGTAGCAATAACGTTCCTAAACCGAGGCAGTGAATTATGTATATAAGAAATATTAAAAATGCAAAGCTGACTCTATTTGCATTCGGAATGCCCCCTAGCTGTTACCAAGGAGGAGGAAATTGCTTTATGCTGAATTCAAGGGCGTACTACTTAGTGCTGTATTTAAGTCAAGGAGGAATATCACTCATTTTTATTCTACCACTTAACTTGGGCTTATGTAATCTGTCTGATAGCTGAGTCAGTTGTCTTATATTATTTTCTATCACAGAGAGAGAATATATAATTCAATCATTAAACCTTTATTTTCAACCGGTTCTGAGATCCCTCAGAACCATATTGCTGCATGTAAATCATGGGCTGTCATCAGTCCAACATGATGGAAATATCAGTATTGGGCCATGCTTTCCTAAATCACCTTTGGGTAATCACAGGACGAAATTAAACTTATTCACCAGTTGGGGAATATGTAGATGATATGGAACAATCGAATGACGCCTGGTTTGCTTGCAGGGAGTGGGGGCACCAGGATCTAAAAACAGAAGCCTGGTTCATCTAAATGGGTTTAAACCTTGCCTGGGATGAAATTTGTGAGTGAAATTTGCCATTCTTGGCCCCCAGCTCCAACAGCAGTGACTGTGGGCTGGACATGAGCAAGTGGCATGAACAAGTACATGAGCAAATGCCATCGAAAGTGGTGAGGGGGCAAAGGTCTTAGGCCACAGGTAGCAAACATACTGACTACTGAGGTCGAAGCCCCTGTACCGTAATCACCAACAGGGATTTTTCTGTAGTCTTAACAGCAGGCAGAATTAAAGTAGAAATAATTTTACAATCTAGTAGTTCCTGTCTGTCTCCGATCATATTGTTTCTTTGCTACTTCCATGTTTTCCACACTGACCAGTGAAAATCAACCACATTTTCACAAAGCTTTTATTTCAAGTCAACTTCACTTCCAAGATTTGTTACACGTGGCAGGAAAATATCACAAACAACTGCTTCCACCTATGACTTTAAAAAGAGAATTAGCAGAGGACCAAAGTGGAGTTTACACATCTCTCACCCATAAGCTTCTGCATGCTGACCCAGAGACAATTACTTTTTTGTGTTCAGAAAGCCAGCACTCCTAACCAGGCCTGGATTTAAAATGTCTTATCAAATTAATTGCAGTTCACTGTGGTAAACAAAAGGAAATGGTAGCAAGGATGGACATATGCAAGGGCAAGATACGTTTAATTATACAAACAGTTTGCTAATGCATCTGTTTACTTGCATTTTTATTGGAGATGTACCATAATATTATCTTGTATTTTCAGCAGCCCTGATATTTAATGAAAAACTAAAATAAAAAGCATTCGAAGTGCATCACATGTCCCAGGAATCTCCCCATCCCAACAACTGCACAATACAGTATGAATACAAATTTTGCAAACTGCCACATCCTTACAATTGAAAGAAACAGTCCTTTCCTCCTCAACTCTCCCAAAACAGCCTCTTAGAGAACAGTACAGAGAGGGGATATTCAAGCTCTGTGTCAGGTCACAGTGTTGCCTTTATCTTTAATGCTAAGTAAGGATTTAGGCTTGGATGTGGTACTGAGAGAAAAATCTTGTATACTGCTATCAGGATATTTTATCTCACAACAGCAGTAAGTTGTCAAAACTGACCTCACTTGATGTCAGGAGAGTCGTCTCAAGTGTAATTCTGGAGTTGTCATGGGATCGGCTGTTTTCCTGTAAAGACTAGGTCCCTTCTGATGTCTCAAAGAACAATGGCTATTGCATGGTTTTGGTCACTTTTTAAACAAAGGGACAAAAGATGGTAGGACAATTATATCTAAAGCCAGGAAGAAAAATACTGGAGATTAAATTCAGGTATGGGAGTAAGAAACTTCCATTAAAAGAGACATTGATGTGAGTCTCCGAGTATAGCTCACTAAGGGGAAAAGCAGAGCTGGAAAAGTGAACATCTCCTTAATGAATATCAGAAACATGGGGGCAGGAGACAGAGAAATCAGAGGTCATGAGTTGTATCACCCGTGTCAAAAAGAAGCAAGAAAATAAATGAGACTTGCAAGAATAGACTAAAGCCATTAGAACAGGGATGGCTGGGGAGGGAAGGTTGAACACAGGGCTAGAAACTAGCAGTGTGTATGCAGAAAGAAATGAAGACTGGATTTGCCAATCTCTGGCAATTACTGTAACAGAAGACTTCTGCCAGAATGGCCTTCATCTGTGTTAGGGGCAAAAGAGTGGTGAAAGGGATTTCACTATTCAGGGCAGTGTGGGATAACAGGAGCAGCTGCTCCAGAAAAGTGGTGTTACAGGACGGAAGTCTGAAGCCTGCTGTCTGCCGGGCATCAGTGCTTAGAAGAATTGAAGGAAATATTCATGGAGAAACCCAGAGGAAGAATACCATTAATGCTTCAGCATGACATATTTTGTTTAATATTAAAGGGCAAACTTATGCTTACTGTTAAATCAATATCAAATCAAGACTGGAATCTGTTTTATGATCATGGACAGTGAACTCCTTACTGCTGGAGTCGTAAATGATGTCACATTTCAGCAGCCCTGTGGCTGCCAATGTTCAGGCCAGAAATGCCCATTTTAATTAAAAACTTTAATCCGAAAAACAAAGTGTCACTTGCTGACAGTGAGAAGTAATCCTTTGTGCTCCTCATGCGCTTTTGAGGCTCTGTGCGGCACAGAAGCCAGTCTATGTCCTGCTCAGCACTGTCCCGGCCCTCTGGCAAGGCCCTGCCTGAAGACAAACCTACAATTTACACTGTCAAAGCAAGTTTGATGTGACAGCTGAGAAGAGCACAGGTCTCAAGCTGGCCTTTGGGGATGAAGGAATGCCACCTACTTGTGTACAGCACAACCCGAAAGTACCCTGTGCTCTTCAAACACAACTTCACTGGGATTGGGAAGTTCACTCCCTTCTTTCCCTCCCCAGTATCACTGAGCAAGAGAGCATGTGCTTTAAATCAGCAATGCTTAGGCTGACTTTGCTATTATTTTTGCTTGGCATGGCTGGACCCAGAATGCCCCAAAGACAGGTGTATTTCGCATCTGAGTCTTTGAATCACATCCCAGAGGATGAATTTTATCAAGGAATTCATATCTTAGAATGACTGAAATCAAGAGACCTTTGCCACTTTCTTATTTATGTTGCCCCACTTGGTGAACACATGCCAATGACGTGGAAGGCTGCACTACAAGGTCATTTTTTATACCTTTGAAAGTGAAGCATTATTTAGGCACGTGTCAAAACTTTCACAGGTCTTAAGGATTAAACATGAGCCACAGGTGTTTTCTCAGGGATGAAAAGGTTTGCTGGCACAGGGGATATTGAAGCAATGTCTCCCATAAATCCAAAGACTGTCTGGAGGACTGTGAACAGGAACGTCAGGAACTGACTCCCTCTTGCCGTACTCCAAATCTGTGCTGTAGATCCACAAAGACACAGAAACATCAGGATCTCATCACCATGAGGTCCATTCCCAGGTCAGGATTCCCTGTGTGGCCCATGACTGATGGCCGTCTGCAGCTGAAATCAACTCACCCTGTTCAGTAAAACTTTTCCAGCACAGTGACAACTGCAAGCTCTTCTGCTAGATCAGTCTCCTTAGAGCAATAGTAAACTTGGACAAGATTTCATCAGACAGAAACAATGTCAAGTCAGAAACTTTGCATTGCTCTAGTCTAGTAAGTCCCTCAAAGTAGCTGAGTACGGTTATTTTGCTGTTGTGAAACACATCTGCGTTTATCCACCAAAGGAGCATGAATAAGGGGGATTTGCTTAGCTCTTTGTCTTCTTCAAACAGACAAAAAATATCCTCTCTGCAAAATTAATGCCTGCGTATAAATTCTAAAGCTAGCTGTCTCCTTTGCTTTTAAGTTTGCCCCAGATCTGTCAAAATTGCTTTCACAAGTGTAGGCTGACATGATGATAATCTAAAAAAGACAGTTTCTAATTGGAGTAGTGGGACATATGTTACAGTCATGCCATTTTACAAGGGGAAAGTAATGTTTTCTAGTTCATATGTTACAATAATTCCCCTTGAGAAATTATATTGTTTCTCCTAGATCAGATTTTTGCCTATATGGTGTAGATCTTCTGGCAGTAAACAACTGGAAATATTCTGGGAGTTTCCACAAAAAGCTTTTGTGGAAGAGATTATGGTTTAACATATTACACATGCTCCATGGAGAGCATTCAACATCTACAGCAAAACATGTCTGGTGTACAATTAACATCTTGTTTTACCTCTGCTTTTCAGTTCAGAAAAACTGATAAAAGTATATTTAGACAGAAAATACTTTTTACACATCTCACAAATTAAGGAGTAGAGTTTATTACTTCAAAATTTAATAAAAAATCTACCTTTTACTTCAAAGAGGTAGGGTTTTTTTTCTATTGGCAGACTTCTTCCACCTTTGCCTAAAATAATTTGTACTAGATATACTCTTTGACTAAGAACATTGAACAAAATAAGCTGACAATCCAATGCAGTGTGATCCTCCTTATCAGTAATCTAAGAATATTACTTTTAATTGCTTTATTTGAAAATGGCAATAACAGCCTATTAACCTCAAAATTAACTTTGGACAAGTGTTCCTATGAGATAATATATGGATTCGATTTCATTGAAATCTCTCTCTTTATGTGAGTAGCTTTTAGCTAATTTTGTTGGCTGCAAATGGGTCCCCCTATTTCATTTAAATGGGGACAGAAATAAAAGGAATGGCAAGTTTCACAATGAGATCCAGGTCTTTGCCTTTTGTATCATCTATGAAAAATCCTTTTCCCCACAGTGTAAAGGTTACTCTGTAAATTATGATGTAACTTTTCTCTAGCAAAATTCTCTGCCTTTGCAGCATTTGCTCCCTGGTTACGCCAGGAGCCAAGGGCCATGAATGACAGGCAACACCTTCACTGATTCAACCTGGTACTTGAAGATCTGCCCTGTTTTACAAGTTATTTGAGTACATTCAATAGCAGCAGCCACAGGGTACGTATTGATCCAGCAGTAGCAACATTCCAACTTAGCCCTGACCTGGTGCCCACTGCACCCTGACTTGTGTACAGGGATGGAAGTTGCTCCTTACTGTGAAATACAGTACAAAAACTTCAGTGTTGCTTCTACCTGCAGGGTTGCCCAGCTCTGAATTCCTTTTTTTCCCCCTGATTTCCATTTAGTTGAGCTTTTCTCACTCCCACTGTCAGGTCAACTTTGACAACTCACAAGAGTTGTCATATATTTCCTCTAGGGTCTCTCCTGTAGGTGCCTATAGGTGGTCCAAATGGGTCATGGAAAACATACACAGTGAATACAGTGAAAGCGCACAAGGAGGGCAGTGTGACCACAGCCCTGCTCTCCTGCTCTCCACAGGAGAGTGATAATCCCTGTGACAATTACACCATCTAACACTGTAGTGAAGGAAATAATGTTCTATGATCTCCATTCAACAAAATTCTTAAGTACCTGCTTAAGATGTATGCCCTGCTGCCTCTGGAGTCAAAAAGATTAGTCATGTACTTGCAGTTAAACACATGCATGAGTATTTAATACGTTTTTATGGTTCTGTATATTCATTTGTCTGTTAAATGGCTGCAGTCCTGGACGTCCCCACTGGAAACAGGATGAAACTCATACATCAGATGCCTTCAGCCCACCAGACTCTGTTCCATGGCTGGAGGGGGGTGTATAAGCGGAGATTTTGTATCATGCAACAATAGGTAGATATATTTTTTTGTAGATTGCTATGAAGTACTCGTATTTGTTGCTTCTCTGAAAGAATGTTTTGGGGAACTATTAAGAACTATTAAGAACTATTGTGGATGTTGTCTACCTGGACTTTAGTAAGGCCTTTGACACGGTCTCCCACAGCATTCTCCTTGAGAAGCTGGCAGCTCACAGCTTGGACGGGCATACACTTTGCTGGGTAAAAAACTGGCTGGATGGCCGAGCCCAGAGAGTGGTGGTGAATGGAGTGAAATCCAGTTGGTGGCCGGTCACGAGCGGTGTTCTCCAGGGCTCAGTTCTGGGGCCGGTTTTGTTCAATGTCTTCATCAATGATCTGGATGAGGGGATTCAGTGCACCCTCAGCAAGTTTGCAGATGATACCAAGCTGGGCAGGAGTGTCGATCTGCTCGAGGGAAGGAAGGCCCTGCAGAGGGATCTGGATAGGCGGGATCGATGGGCCGAGGCCAACTGTATGAGGTTTAACAAGGCCAAGTGCCGGGTCCTGCACTTTGGTCACAACAACCCCATGCAACGCTACAGGCTTGGGGAAGAGTGGCTGGAGAGCTGCCCGGCGGAAAAGGACCTGGGGGTGCTGGTCGACAGCCGGCTGAACATGAGCCGGCAGTGTGCCCAGGTGGCCAAGAAGGCCAACGGCATCCTGGCTTGTATCAGGAATAGTGTGACCAGCAGGAGTAGGGAAGTGATCGTGCCCCTGTACTCGGCACTGGTGAGGCCGCACCTCGAATACTGTGTTCAGTTTTGGGCCCCTCAGTACAAGAAGGACACTGAGGTGCTGGAGCGTGTCCAGAGAAGGGCAATGAAGCTGGTGAAGGGTCTAGAAAACAAGTCTTATGAGGAGCGGCTGAGAGAACTGGGGCTGTTTAGTTTGGAGAAGAGGAGGCTGAGGGGAGACCTTATCGCTCTCTACAACTACCTGAAAGGAGGTTGCAGTGAAGCAGGTGTTGGACTCTTCTCCCAAGAAACTAGTGATAGGACGAGAGGAAATGGCCTCAAGTTGCGACAGGGGAGGTTTAGACTGGACATCAGGAAGAATTTCTTTACCGAAAGAGTGGTTAGGCATTGGAACAGGCTGCCCAGAGAGGTGGTGGAGTCGTCATCCCTGGAGGCGTTCAAAAAAGGTATAGACATGGCACTCCAGGGCCTAGTTTAGGAGTCATGGTGGTGTTAGTTGATGGTTGGACTTGATGATCTTAGAGGTCTTTTCCAACCTTAATGATTCTATGATTCTATGAAAGGGACTATAGTAAAACACAGCTGTACTTGAAATGCTTTTTCCCTGCTCTCTCCATGTTGTGCAACACACCATAGATGTGGTTGTGCCAACTCACACAAACTGAGAACCACCAAGATGGACTTTCACCATATATTTTCTCCTTCAGCTTCTGGATCTTCTATATTGTTTAGTTTGATCTATTAAACAATTTTCATAACATCAGCTATTATTCTGATTTTATTCTGAGATTTACTCGGTGAACAATAAATAGCCTGGTTATCATTGAGCTAAATGAATCCTATTTTAGGTAAATGGTCTTTGACTATTATTATAGTTGACACTTAATGGCTGAACAGAACAGCAATTAAAATGTTTGCTTCTATTGGAATAATTCTAGTCAGTAGCCGCTTCAAGAATTATAATTCTTCAGATTACACCAAGTAGAAGACAATGTTATTTCACAGCAAGTTTGTCATTTCAACAATGCACTTGTTTAAACAACCTGCTATGTAGTGCAAGAGGTGGCTTCAGCAGCACAGTCACTCAGGGTGGCTGCAGACCTGACTTAACCAACCACTTAAGGTGAGTTTATGATTGCTTTGCATTGTTAAAGCAACATGGGTAGCTACAGCATACCAACCAGTCTGTCCCAGGATATTCTACCATAAAGTGCCATATGGTCATTTACAGATGTGGATGCAAATTCTATTGAGACTTTAAGTAATTATCTGTTAATGAGATGCCATAGCAAGAGCTGTACAGACTGTTATTCTTTATTTTAGAAGCAAAGTAGACAAGAACACTGTATCACCTTGCATAAGACTGGAATAGATGATGGTTTCACTGCATTGCTAATGTCCCTTAAGTCTGAGCAGCAAGAAGTTTCTTAGCAAGAAAGAGATTCACAGTCCAGGCCACTGGACTCTGATTCAGGTCAAAATATTAATAAATGCACTAGCTGAGACAATGATTTGGGCACCATGTACTCTAAGGTTCCACTCAGAGGATGTCCTGAAGCACATGTACTCGTTTAAGAATTGTAAAACGCTCTCCTTACATTAGCTTCAGTGGATTTATTTGCATACTTAAAGTTACACGCATGCTGATGTACTTTGTTTTAGCTGAAGGCTATACATGATGGGAACGTCCTACTTGTTCTTTGTTGCCATAATTAAACAACCATCACATAAGACCTCTGCCCCCACCGAGTGAGCTTCAAAGCAAGAACTTAGTGCTGACTGACTCTACTTCCAGATACCTGTCTTCACAGCCAGACAAGCCTCCATTATTTATTTTCTTCATTATCTAATCATATTTTAATGTTTACAGTCTCTGCTCAAAGAAGTGAAGGCTTTCCATACTGGATTTTTGTCATTGCTCATCCACTGTTGAATTGTCATTGAATAGAAGGCAATGGTAAATGTCCCATCAACTTCCATTAAAGAAGGACTGGGACCCCAAGTCAGTCACTGTGTATGAAATATATATCTCCTTAGTTTCCTCCTTGCCTTGTCAGTCCCCCAGTATGAAATTAGGAGAAATATTTCCTCGTATTTCTTATGTCTGAATGTTATATCACTTAAGCCTGTGTAATAACGTTCTGGAAGTGGCTAGTTAACAACTGGCACAGCACAAGCAAGTAGCTTTGATCAATCTTAAATCCTCATCCCTTGACACTTTAATCAAAATAATTTAAAATTCTATTAAGCACAATATGCAGAGCATTAACACTCTGAACCAGTGAGCAGTTAGAGTGTGGACGCTGAGTGATATGTCTGAATAACAGCCTTGTTAGAAAGGCTATCATGTTTTGCTCCTTGCTGAATCATCAGGGACGATAGTGGCAATATCACTCTTTCATTGCTAATGTATGACTCAAAGGATCTGACAAGGAGCTAAATGTCTGATTACCTAGGAGAAGCTGCTTTACTGAAGTGTAAGTAAAATCTTTGGTCTTTTAAGACTTAAGTGGATTCTGGAGCTGCCCATCACCCAGGAGTTGGGGCAGCAACCAGCCACCTTCTCCACATTATTCCTGCCGCTGTGTAATTCCCCAGCCTCTCCAGTCTAGCTGCTACCATCTCCTTTAATTCAGATCTGCTGCTGTCTTGAGTCTTCTTCTCTTTCTCACTGTTCGTCTCTGTTGTTTTTCTAAACACCACAAAGCCATATCCAGCATCCCAAAGGAGAGTACCAAGAGGCTCGTCCACCACTCACTGGGCGGCTGCCACCTCCCAGCGCAGTTACCATTTAAGAATTGAAACCACTTAATTGCCTTTCAAAGCTTTGTACTGACTAAATGTACCCATAGTGACCCAATTTGTTTAGAGGGGGTTTTTTTTCAGTGGTAATGCAGATGTCCATCTGAATAATGACAAAGGAGGGTAAATGTTTTGGGTTGATTTTGGCTGTGCCTCTGTGGCCAAGCCCATCATGAGAAGTGCACACAGAGATCACAAATATCCTCACAAGCCCCCTTCCTTTGGACTAGAACTCTGTTTTTATTTGTGCAATGCATAGGCATGCAGATCTGAGGTAAAGTTCATATTTCAGGAAATATGTGCATATAAAGCCTCATTTTTATCTCCTCATTTAAAATAGAATGGGGTAGATTTAGGTGATCTCTGCAGGCCGTTTCAGCGCAATTTTCCATAATTCTGTGAAACCAGATAAACATGACACCTACCCAAAAACACAAATATGTTTTTCCTACTGTTATAAATGGGCCAATACTTGCATATAGTTTGAATCATGAAGGGTGATAGAGAGGAATTTAGATTTAAGAAATGAAAGCAAAGGAAAATTACAATAATTAACTAGTTGAGACAGAAACTAGAGTCACTCCTGAATGCTGTTTATGTAATGCAAAGAATCACTTGAAACAGCCAGAATACTATTATTTTTACCATCAAATGACATACTTGGGAAATGTAGTTATTACAGTTCTGTGTACATAAAAATTTTTAAAAAGCCAAAAAAAGGTTAAGAAAAGCTTTGAAACCTCTCCTCCAAAAAATTGCAGGAAAGGTCAAATTAGTTGCTAAACTAGCTCAACTATTACAGTGCAGCTTTGCCACTGGAGTATATAACAACAATCTCCCATGAATTCTTTTAGTCACAAAGAGTTAGATCAGCAATTGTGATTATCAAAATCCAAACCTGTGAACACAGGGAGCTTTTTAGCATAGCAGGTGAAATCATTACTAATTCCCCACTGCCAAAACACATACCTCAGCATGCGTGTGAGCACGGCCTCTCATGCAGTTTCTTCTTTCCCAGTAAGATCTGGTAAAAAGCTGCTTCACTAGGTTTTAAAGCCCACTGGAGGTGCTGTACATTAACTGAGAAGACTGATCAACCCATACAGTATTAAAAAGACATTTGTAGACTCATTTAATCAATAATGTACAGTATTAGTGTGCAATTTAGATCGAGAGAAGACAGCTGTAAGACTATGATACATCAGCTAATGAAAAAGCAAAGAGAGTGTGATTCACATAAGTAGAGAGGCCAAGCGGCAGCTCCTCAGCTGGTGGGAACAGTGACAGTAGCACCCCTGGGTCTCTGAGCCCATATCCCAGCTGAGGATTTCTCCCAGAGCAAAGGGCTGGGTGAGCTCTCTCTCACACGGCATCCTTTCCATGGGTATAAGCAGGAAGTTTTCTGAGCCACAAAGGCGCCAGGCTTCTAAAAAAGTCAGACAAGATGATAAAATGGCCCTATTTGATCTTGAAATGTGTCAGAAGTTGACAGCCACCCAGGATATGTCTACATACATGTGTGCCAGCCTGATTTGAAATCCCCTCTGATTTCAAGACTCTCTCAAGCAAGAAGGATTTCTGTGGGGAAAGGAGCAAGAAGAGGAAATTATGCACTGTTCACATGAATTACCCTAAATCTAGATAGCAAACCCATATGGTAGCTTTCAGTGCCATTCCACAGAAACGGTTATCCAGTCCTAAGGGATTGACTGTTCTTTAAGATTTGGCCCTTTTTTACTGCTAGAAGACTCAGAGTTCCCTTTAGGTGTGAATTCCCCGCAGTAGGCAGAGCTGGCCTTCTGCCATCGTTCCTAAACTAGTTTGATGCAATGAGTGAGCTGCCATGCAGGGATTAGGGAAGTGTAGAGAAGCAGTGCTTACCTGGGTCATCACCCCTAATGCACTGTGCCTTGGGGTCAAAACCTGCCTTGAGCTGCCCAGGAGTTTCTGCCAGGTTTGGGACCAGCAAAAGAGGCAGGATTAGATAGCTACAGCTGGCTCTTCTTCCCATCCTCTTCCCATCTTCTTCTTTACATCCCAGATATAAGCCTCACAGCCTGTTTACAATTTATTTGCAAGCATATATAGATTATCATGGACATTCCCTACCCAAGTGCTTGCTTCATTAATGAGGCAGACACATTTCAGCCTGCAGAACATGCCAGGCTCTTGGCGGTGACAATTGCTTCATGGATGCACCATCTGCTGCTCTCTCGGTGTGACTGGTTACCTACTTTTCATGGCACATTTCTTTTTCCTGGCTGAATGACTCCCAAATCCACAAGGTGCTCTTTGAGAAAGCTGTGTAGAGTCTCCTGATGTCAATACTTATGCAAACACATATTTCCATGAGAATAGCCTTGCTCATCTTCATGTTCTCCTACGGAATTGTGATACTTTACCTGCCTGTAATTTTTGCTAGCAGAAGTCTGCTCCTTCCATTTGTAGGAAGGCACAGGTAAAAGACTATCTTCTACCACCAACACTGAAGAAAGTAGATGTGATTACAACATATGGACTGACAGACATGGATGTTTGGAAAAATGGGAAGACTTTCCAGATTTCCTTAGTCTTCTCCTGCATAAATCACCACATGTCTCTCTGTTGTGCCAAACATCACAACTTCATGAAGGGTACCTTAAAGGGAGGTGGCGGGGAGGGAAAGTCAGCTGCAGTAAATGTTATTTGCTTGAGATGCCCAGGATTTGCTGCAGACAATGAAGATTTTTCCTGCATGAAATAGCAGGGATTTGGACTGCTATTAATACAAGTTAAAAATCATTGAAAAAAAAATCATAAAATTTCAAGTTTTCTGACATTTTCTGTAATCACTAATTCTTGGTAATGTTCACTGTCTTACTTTACATAAAATCACTGCTGATACAAGTTTAGTTTTATGTAATACTCCATATGGTGGATTCATAAAAACCTTCTACTGGGAATACCACCATAAACTACTATTTTCTGCTATAAAAAATAACCATTAAAGTTCAGACATGCACAAACAAGGTAATCTGCCATAAATTTTGAAATGGTAAAATACTACAAATGTAAATGTATTCAACTCCCATTGCAATGCATGTAATTTCCACAGCTTTATTAGAAATCCTGCAGTTGCAGTGGCTTGGCAATAGGTTATAAATATAGTAGGAATGAGTCAGCATGCAAATCCCTTCTGCAGAAAACAATTTGAGAGATTTTATAGCCCAAATCTGTTTATTATTTTGTAAGAATAGTAATGCAAGTTTATGTTCAAAACCTGCTGAGAGAAGAATTTGCAGAACATCCTATTATCAAACAGGCAGGCAAAAAGCATAAGACCTATGTAATAGCACTGGGCTAGAACATTTTCACATCTGCCATTTAGCTGATTTTTTTTTTCCTCATGTACTTATTAGGGTCCTTGTAAGATTATCACTATATCACACTAATAAAATGAGAGCACAGCTAAGGCTTGGGATTTCATTTCTTCGTTAATGCAACAGTCCTTAAAACCTGAGACACATGGAACAAAAAAAAGGTTTCTGGAAGCTTGGTTTATATAAAAGAGTTGCAATTCATTTTGAAAGATTTTGGGTTAGTTTTTTTTTTTTGCAAAATAATTTACTCTTTCTGTGAATAATAATGAGGAGAGAATTTATTTCTGATGATTCCAAACCCCTTTATACCCAGCTGACTCAAACGTTTCTCTGTGTTACATAATAGATTGCAATGAACAAATTCTATAAACATGATCTAATGATGTTGCCTAGGTATACTAGCAAGTGTGGAAAGCTATTCACTTTCAAGGCTGTCTCCATTATGTGTTCCACACTGCAAAGAAACACTTTTGAAGCCAATGAATAAATAATGAAGCAGGTTCTGCAACTGGACTAGGGTTGGCAGCAGAGGCATAAGGTCATTTCCCAGCCCTCAGTGCCCTGTGCTAAGCAAAGGCCTTCTCTGGTGTGAAATCTGCTCAGGTCCTATACAGTGCAATGCTGGCCCAAGACCATATACACACACCAGCGAGGCTGGCCCTGACAAAGCCAGCTGTGCATGACTGCACTGCGTTACACCACTCACAAGCACAGAAATCTTAGCTACGTGGGACTTTCTGACCTCTCGCAAATCTAGGCAGAGCATATGTGTTCGCTAACTTTTTTGGATTAAATAGAGCTGTCAGTGTAGCTATAAGGATTACTTTTTTTTAACCAGGACCATCAGATCAGGGCCATAAAGTTGCTACTAGAAGTGAATGGGTTTTATCTGTTCACTTGGAATCTGGGAGAAGAAAGATAACAGTTAGGTCCAAAATTTTTTTTTAACATTTCAACAACATTTTGATAGGAAAATGCAAGCAAAGTGTGTAGTTTGGCAAGGGTGGTTTGCATGGAACGTTGTACAGTTGTTTTTTTCAAATCAAAAGAAAATGTTATTTTGGATCAGTTTAAATTAATGGGGGCTCAGCTGATTGCTACAATACTTGACTGGAGTTGTCATTTGGGTTTTCCATATTCCTGCTTCTCTGTAGGCTGGACATCTTTGCTAAATTGTCTTTCCTGTGCAACCTCCCCACCTACTGCTTGCCGTCAAGGGAGTCCGATGGCCCCAGTATATAATGACAGGTATGACCCCACCCATAGACATCGACACTACAGCCCCAATGAAATGCTAAATAAGATTTGGAAGATGTCATTCAAGTGGAGCCAGAAAAAAAATCTGATTCAATTTGATTTAAAAGAAAAATCAAAATGTTGGGACTCAGGAATGCCCATGTTGTGTTTTCATCAAATATAGTCTGATTTTGACATTTTTGGGCTATTTTGAACACTTTCCTATTTTGAATTCTCAGATCAATTTGGGAGAAATAGTAGAATTTTTTGTAAACTGGGTACACAATGAGCAATCTAAAATACAATACAAATACAGTCAAAATGAAGAATATAGCCTAAGTCAGCTAGATAGCGATGACATACAAGAAATGTCTAATTAGATGAAGACACTGATTTGGAACCTGCGTATACAGCAGTCATAGTTATGAAAAGGTAACTTAGCCAACACTGGAAAACAGTCATTCCTATGGTAAATCTAATTTCCACGTTACTTACAAATTTTTTTTTTTTAACTTAAGAACCAGTAAGAAATGACTTTTTAAGAACTTTCAGTTCTGATTTTTTTACTGTCTCAGAAGTATCATAACCATAAATCAAATCTAAATAATAATATTTGAGACTAAGATCAACAAGGGCCACATCTGTAAAATGTATCCAAAATAAAAGGGGCAGGAAGCCTCCATTTTCTTTAAGCAGCTAACATTTCCCTGTCTAAATAACCAATATCATTACTGTAATTTCCTTCTCCAGTTTAAAAGAAAGGCATATTTCTATATGCATGACAAAGTAAGTAGGATTTTTTCTATTAATAAGAATAACAGGTCTTGGACTATTCCAGTCAAATGCTGATCCCACATTTAATTATATTATTATTTTTCTAAAGAACATACTTTCCCAACAGACAGAATTGCATGAAACTCTATTCTCCCTCATGGCAGTATGAACGCAGACTAACCCCATCGCTACTAACAGGACAGAGAAAGTGTAGTAGCAGAAATCTACATTAAGAGCTGGAAGTCCCTAAAATCATTGCCACTCAGTTTCCCACTTAAGCCCAAGCTCCCAAATTCAATAAAATTTTGCCCAATCTTAGAGCCTTTATGCACTTCTGCATTTTGCTTATCACAGCCCTGGTATAAATAACCACATAAAATTCCTGTTCTCAGGTAGTAAAAGACATGAGGACACAGAGAGCTGCTGGTTAAAACAGTTCACAGATTACATTCTCCTCCAATTCCGTTTTTTTTCCAGATAGCCAAACCCACAATAGCTATATGTAACCAGTATCTCTTAGGTCTTTAATTTCTGAATAAAGTCGGGGCATGTTGGTGCTGACACCCAAAACTGCAACTTACTGAGCAAGTTTTGAGCTAATTGTTGCCAACATCAAAAGCAGACGAATAGAATAGCAGAATTTCAGTTGTTGTCCTCATCAGATATAAAACCACATAAAATTCCTTACTTATATTTCTAGAGCCTTTTGAGGGTGAAGTAGCCTGCCTGGGTAAAACATTTTTAAAATATAAGGCCTGTGGCCAAATCTTTAATTGCATGAAACTCTGTCTTAGAACAGGTCAGGAGGAGAGAAAAGAAGGCAGCTTTGAGCCAGCTTTCACCTTTTTTTCCCTACAGTGTCCTGGACTGTTTTGTATTAGGCTGTTGGCAGAGCTCCTTGCAGGGACTGCCAGCCTGGTGGAGCACCAGGAGATGTGTTATGCTCTAGTCCTGCCCCTTCCCTTGAAAGCCACACTTCTTGTGCACCTCTTGTAACTACTGCCCTGCCTCCCTGCGGGAAGGCAGGAAGCAGAGAGTGGAGAAGTGCCACTGCTGGCCTTCTCCCACCTCAACGTCCTTCTCAACTGAGGCCCAGGATCTGAGCTCTTCTTGAAAATTGTATCACAGGGTTTGCATTTACAGGAGGACCAACAAAGGTACCCCAGTTATTGACACATTCAACAGAAAAATGCCTAAAAGCTAGGCACATGCATAAGGGAGCAAGACACCTGAGGACAGCTCTGTTGCATAGGCGTAGGTAAGGTCACCTAGAGGTCCCCTGCAGATGTAGGAATGCCAAGACATACTCAGAAATGTATTTGGAGATTCTCCTTTTAGGGTCTGCTATCAGCCCTGCTATCTATTAATGCTGCACCTTTCTACAGCAAGAGACTTTTGCAGAAAGCAAGCATAGACATGAACCTGCCTTTTCAAAATTCCATCTCACTTCTCTGAGCTGGGCTCCATGAGCCACAATACTATGGCTTAGCAAACCAGCCTCTGAAATTGGCAGGTTTCCACCACCAGCTCACATATGTGCAAGTGTTTTTTTAGGCTTGTTTAACAAAAGTTGTGATTTCTCATTTCTTCCTCTTCCACTGGATCATAATTTAAGATCTATCATTCAAGACTGCCTGATCTTGAGCCATGTCCATAAATCACACAGAACATTAAAACCTGACCTTTATACACAGGATAATAAATACCTGTGAGTCACTTACAAGGTAGTAACTCACTCTCACAGTTCAGCAGAGAGTAAGGGCTGAATTACAACACAAAAACCTTCAGTTGTTGCCAAATATGAGGGGGCTTATAATAATACTTTTATATTGGGAAGCCAATAAAGAAGGCTAAACGTATTTCAAAAGTGTGATGATACATTAGCAAATAGAAATGGAACTGAGCAGTTGCCAAAACAACTGGAAAATCCAGGCTGCTGTAATCTCCACCTGCATAATGCAAGGAATTACTGGATTTGTGCTAGAAGCCAGGAGCATCTTCAGCCAGTTGGGTTGGTCTGACTTCAACACAACAGGCAGTGTGTCAGCCAACACAGTTATCTGGCAGCTTCTTTGCTTTTACCATTTGATTCAGCAGCCTATGCAGTGACACTGCTGCTGTGAAATGGGGAGTGGGGTTGCAGGGCTTCTTGTCTCTTGAGTTCTGCTCTTTGACACCTGAGCCACTCCAGCTCTTCTGAGGGGGTGGCTGATGCATGGCTCGTGAGCAGCCAGAGGGAGTCACAGGCAATCTCAGTATCTGCAGATGTAGCCCTCAGACCAAAAGGGAAGAAGAGCCTTACGGTTTTTTAGGCTTGCATCAGGCAGCAGTCTCTGTGTGGGGCGAGTGCAGGGATAACCTTTAGAACACAGTGCAAGAAGAACTATTATCATGATTTAAAGGGTTGACATCCTATGGCCAGGTCTCTTGAAACTCTCCTCCGCCTCTTGATAGCTATTTACACAGAGAGCTCTTGAATCAAAGAAGAGGAAGGAAAAAAAGAAGCCTTGATGATGTAATTTCAGCAACCAGGAACACCCAGCACAATATTTTGTGCATTCATCAGCACACAATTTCTATGTGACATTAATATTCTTCCCTTTGCATACTAAAAGGGACCGAGAAGCAAGAGGGCACAGCCAGCGCCTCTTTGCTCTCCAATGCATTTCCCCACCTTGGAAGCAAGGCAGTGGCAACAATGGGTACATGTCTTTCGTGCCACCAGAGCCATCATTTTTCTGTCTTGTTCTTGTTCATGCCATGCAAATATGAGCTGAGATCACCAGCTATTCTCCCATAATTTTGGCAGGAAAGTGGCAGAAGGGGAGTTACTGCTGCTTGCCTAGCAGTGAATTACAGGCTTTTGCCTCATAATTTATGCTATCCAAAGAGAAGACTTGAGAAAAATTAATTTACACAGCCTAGAAGAAAGACCGCTAAGGAGCCCCTGTCATGGGTCACGTACTAATTTCATTTACACTGGTGTAAATCCTACATACCATGACTGAAATCAGGGGCATTATGAAAGGCTTATAAGTAAAAGTAGACTTTGGTTCACAGTCCCCAAATACTAGCAGCAAACAAACTTGGAAGGCCAGGAGATAGTTATTTTCAATATGGGAGCAAGGAAAAGGAATAGCACAAAGTGAATGGAAGAAAACCTGAGTTGAAATAAAGGCTCAAACGAGAAGGATCAATGAGATATGGGAATGACCTGCTGAGGGAGGACACGAAACGACATCTGTTTTTTTCCTTTCATTACTGGCCAGGGAACCTAAGAGATATTTAGAGAATTCAGTGTTGACTAAGCTCTGTGAGGCAGGCCACAACGCCAGCCTTCCCCTTGACTCACAACAAAACACCTTCTGTCTGCCCACAAGGGCACTTGAGGTCCTTGCTCATAGATGCCACCTGGTTGGTTGCAAAGCCACAAGCAGCATACAGCAAGGACAGCATGCTGGCTCCTCTCACCTATGGTGCCAGCGGTGTCAGGACAGAGACCACAGAAGGGATTCTGTCTCCTCCCAGGCTATTAATCTGCATTGCCTTTGTGCAGAACAAGATGGGCAGAGTCTCCACAAAGAGCTATTTTTTCACCCCGTACAGTTTGTTTTCCATGAGCAAGGTACAAAATGTACCTTTTCTTCCTGGAGGCTTGAGCTGATTATTTCCTTCTGTGAGTGCCTTGCCTTCATTTTGCCAACAGAGCGAGAGCCTTTAGTCCAGGCAGGCATCGTTTTGAAAAGACAGCCCCTGGCATTAAAAGGTAGAGACATTTTAAAAACTAATGGAGAATTTAGCTTCATTAAATAGCCCATAAAATTAGGAATCCTGGAGCACCAGGGGGAAGATACCAGAATTAGTCAACATTATAAATGCCTGGTTTCACAAAGGAGCACATAGAGGTTTTAATACAGCTCTATCTGCTGATCTGCTGGCAGATATTGCTGGATGTGAACTACTCTCGCTTGAGCAGGATCTTCAACACCACAGCAGCAAACCTCTTTGAATTAAAAAGGGCTTATTCTGCATCTCAGTGATAGTGCTGAACTTATTAAACTGTATTTATTAAATTATTTGAATTTATGAAACTGTAATGTAAGAAAGCCTTGGCAGAGCTGCTCTTGGACTCTACCAAGCTGGTGCTTTGCGAGGTACAGAAACTTTTATGGGAAGCTGTGCTTATAATCTCCTGCCTTAAGAATTTCCATAAAATCCAAAAATGTATGCAGTGCAATTTGTTTCCCTTAGACTGAAAACAGAAACACTCCAAAAGAGAATTAAACCATGACTAAGACTATTATGCATATGTTTTTCAGCCTGCAAAAGTCAACTCTTTCAGTGGTCCCATAGATAGCTCTGCATGACGCTTTCAGCAACAATGCTGAGGGAGGGAAAATATTTCATTAGGAATTTTCCTTTTGGTGTCAGAGAACTTATAAGGACTTTCCTTTACTCTAGTAATTTCACAAAAAAAACATATGGGTCCTAGTCTGCCCTGCCAGAACAGATGTATATGTACACAGTTCCATCCAATGCAACATAAAATAGCTTTTTTGAAACAACTGCAATATCTATTATTCTTTTATGCCACATGCTCAGTACTTAAATAAGCAAAAAAAATCATTACCATTTGTAATTCATTCTCTATTTATTCAAACTCTGTAGTATTCTTGCTGGGCTACCATCTCTTTAGAATGACGCTTTTGTAAGCTGGGATGCTCTATCTACTGGCACCTCTCCTTTCTTTTAAGCATCTAATGCAAAATAATAATGATCTGGTGAACATTTACAGCATCAGAGAAATAGTTATAAAGCAGTTAAAAGAAAATGCAGACATTCCTTTTCTGAGCATGTTAGTCCTTTCCTATTCTTCTCTTCATTCTGTAAATTAACATTTTTTGCAGATAAAAAAGACAAATTCATAAATTACTGCATTTGGCAGTGGAATGCAGCAATGGTGGCAAGGCACAGCTGGAGAGTTTGAAATGTGGCAGCTTTCTTCAAGGCCATCATTTTCCTGCTCCTTTGGGAATCACTGCTAAATGTGGCTACTGCTAATGTAATGAATATGAATCCATGTAAATCTCCGATGCAGAGCTGGGATCAGTCCCCTTGTGGGCAAAAAGGAATTTTTTTTTTTTCCTATGCAGATTTTTTGAGTGTGTATAACTCTGACCTTACTTCGGCAGCTCACCTCCTCTTAAGTATCCAGGTACTGTTGAACTTCTCATTTTTTATTCTGCAGCAAACTAACAATATGCACTCCCTCCCTTTTGAAGATCCCTGGCAGAATAATACACCACCTGTTCAGCCCCCCTTCCCACCCCCCTCCTTACTAATTAAGCTCTGAAACTGTTTCCAAACAAAATTGGATTTCTTTTCTTCTGCTCCCCCCGCCTTCATCCCCTGACTGCACCTTTGTAAACATTTTTGATCGGGCGTGAAAGGCACAGAAACAGCCACAAATAAGAGGACCTGTCACTTCAGCCAAAGCCATTAGTGCTGCGTGGCGAAAGCTGGCGGGGCTCATACTGAGCAACTGTGTGACATGTCTAGGGATGTAGAGCAACAGAGAGGGTCCCTAACCGGTGTCCAGAGGGGTCTCAGAAATAATGGGGTGGACAGGACAGAGCTTCTTGACTCTTCTTTTGCCCTGCGAAGGCTACTGGTTGACTGACTCATTTTAAAAGTAGGACATCTGAATAGCTGACGGACATTTTCCGAAGAGGGGGTGGCTGTGTGAGGTGTGCATATTCTGAGTTTGTTTCCACCATGGAACAGGCAGTTGGAATTTTAATCCATGTAACTTTCATCTCTGTGGTCATACAGTGCCTTGCACAATGGGTCTTTGTCTGTTGCCAAGGTACTACTGCAATACACACCATAAATAATAATTGTAATAACAGTTACAAAGCTAAGATTTTTTAATGGCCTCTAGAGCTGGAAGTCTTTTCTGGGCAATTGGCATTTTTGAAAATCAGGTCACCTAGTTAGGTTCCTAATTCTGAATGCAGAGTCTTATTTTACCATTCATTTTCTTTAAAACATAAGCCTCCAACTTGGCTCATGTAGATAAATATTAAGTGAGGGGGAAGTAATGGAAACACTTGTCAAAATAAACCAAGAATAATTATTGGATTCCATTCACAAGTTTTTGGAGAGGAAAGATCAGGCCAGCCATCAAATAAGAACAGCTTCAGCCAAGATCTACAAGTAGAGGGACATTGTTCTGCTTGACAGCTCTTCACTGAGGTGATTAACAAGCCTGGCTGATGACCCTTTGGGCTCAGATGTACAGTTAGGGTATCGCACATCACCTGAGCTATCAGCAAACTTCCCATGTGCGTGGCCTTGCAAATATAAAATTATGTGACTTGGCTTCACCCCTTTCACTGGGACCAATCAGTCATGTTGTTTTATATTTGCTGTCACTAAAACCAATCCTGTAGATACCACAGGCTCAGAGGTGGCATTGAAAGGCAATATTGGCAACTATTTAAAGCAACAGATTGATTGCAGTTGGGATTCATATAACGAAAAGTAGAGTTACTCCTGAGACAGTCTGGGTGCCATCCACCTTCTCCTAAAGTGCAAGTCTTGAAGTCAGAGGAATTGCACCTGAAAAGTACATATTTTTCTCTCCTGATTATGAAAGGAGCCAAGTCAATCACCTCAGACAGACAACTAGACTGGAAGCAAATAATGTTACATGGTATGAGTCCTGTCCCATGTGCCTAAGCTCTCAGACAGTTGCTCTGTCCTCTAACCTGAAAGTTCCAGTTTAGACTCCTATATCCAGGTTTATATGCAGCAGCAGAGCAGCAAATGAAGAAATGTCATGGAACTCCTTTGGTTCAGTCCAAAAAGAAAGCGCTTACTGGGTTCACACTCCTCCAGGGAACCCCACCTCCCTTTTCCTTTCTGGACTAGGGCAGAATTGAACTAGTGACCAAAGGCAAGGCCATGCAAAGGCAGTCTATTACAGTCATCTCCTCTAAGATATTTCAGAAGAAATTTTATTGGCCTAGCTAGGATCCTGCTCTGCTGCACTTCCAAGCACACTACATCACAATTCTGCCACATCTTGGTTCAGAAACCAATGCAAACAATTTCAGCTAATTATACATCCACCTTGTGAGTTTGTGAAGGAGTTGTACAGAGCTCATGTCCCCATGTATAGCTGGACCATTGCTGGAAAGCAGGGTTTTGGCAAGGATATTTTGTGTGTGAAGACATGGTTTTAAATTTATGAAAAAGTGCAAAGATAGTTCCGAAGCAGAATTTGGTTTCAATATTTGTGGTCCTACTTCTGCTTCCTCTGAAATTAACAGCAACCCTGCCACTGACTTCAGTGGAAGAACAGCCGAGGTCTTTATTCCATAGAAACTCTAGCAGTAAAATACAAGAAATTCATTTTAGCTATTATATTTTGGAAGTCTGACAACAGCTGCATGAAGAACTGAACCTGCATCTCCCAGGGAGACACATAACACTTAAATCACTAAGCCATTCCCTTTGATATCCATGCTGTATTATAAAATTAATCTTTTGTAGCAATTAATTAGAGTAGTTATAAGGAAAGTCATGCAGTCTGAGACTCACATTTATTGCTCAGTGTGGCCTTGTTTGTTTAGTCAGATTCCCTTAAGCCATTAATAGAGCTTTATGTTAATTTCCTTAATGCTTCCGATCAGCATGTTCAGAGTTACAACTCCACTAGGGCTTCACAGATTATCCCAACACATAGTACAAGTCAACAATAGATGCTACTTCCCTCTGCATGTCAATCTCCCCGGATACCCTAATGAGATCACATCTATGCCAGTAAAAAATGTTAGAGATAAGTAAATGAAACTCCTTGGGCTGTGACTGAACTTTCTGACACATTCAGCCCTGAAGAGGTTAAAAATAAAAAGCTGCCTGGGTTTGGTGCTGAGACTGTGAATAAGTAAAGAAAGCAAGCACATTCTTTAGCCAGATTTCTTTCCTCCACAGGTATTTCTCTGCAAATGCTTGAAAAGCTGAATAAAGCACAGTCCCAATTTTCTTGAAAGGAGGTGAGCTAAGAGTAAATCTTGAAAATGCCAGACCTAAATACTGAACTGGACTTCATTCAAACGCTTTCCATGTCTAATGCATAAAGCCTGGTTATTCCATCAAAGTTGCTTTGAATCAACCCTAGGTGCTTAAACATGTGAAAAACCCTAAGCTCATGTAGGAGATTTTGAGCTCATGTACGTAACGTAACAACTGGCCCAAATCTCCCATTGGTCTCAAATTCCACTAGTAATACGGAAACAGCCAGGCACTTGTCTCAGGATGCCAGAAAATGATAACTACATTTGTTACACTTCCCTAAAGAAGTCAGCCAATGGAAAAATTAAACACTTCTGTGCTAAAAATAAATTATTGCACCCCTTAAAAACAATCGAACAAACAAAAATCCCCAGTCCAAAATGAGTGGCAATGACTACACAGTGGCTGCTTAATGCACTTGGTTATATATGTTTTCTCCGTCAGACTCTAGAGCAGCTACTCACAGCTGCAGAACTGGAGTAACGATCCTCAAGTCCTTCGTTTCTGCAACTGTGACTGGTAAAAACGGGAGTCTGAGGCTGTTTCAAAAAGCCAGGAAGCCCTTCCAGCTTTTTTTCAGGCCTAACCTTATCAGCAGGTAAACGGCAGCTTGAAGGCTGCAAATCTCATGTACAGAGAGACCAGGTGCTCCATTCCACCGAGGCAGAAGCTCCCAGTGCGGACAATGGACCGGACCAGACCAGGGCAGGCCAAGCCCTCCGAGCTGCTTCAGGCACACGACCACGCACCCCAGCATGGGCTAATTGACCTTCTCACCCAAGCATTTAGCCACTGGATCTACGTGTCTCTCCCCATCTCCTTAAAACCTGCAAGTCACCCACAGTTGAACAATCTCAATGTTCACTGATCTATTTGTCACAGACAGTTTAAACTTGGGCATGTCAGCATTACTCGTGAGAAGAGGTTTGATCCTTAAATATCTCTTCTTTGCTGAGCAGAGGACTAGCTCTTTTAACAGTCTTTTGTCTTGGCCCTGATTAGCAAAAGCAATCATAAGTCAGTGTCCCCATTTACATGCTGGCTTCTCTGCTTATTATTTACAAGGAGGGGGGGGGGGGCGGTTTCCATCTTGAAAAATGATTTTTACAGCCTCATTTAATTTTTCTTTCTTTTTTTTTTTTCCCCAAACCTGAGCTTCCTACTTACGGTCAAACCTTATACTCTGCAGATATATATGTTCACTGTGGTTCAAAGGCATTGCCTTTCCATCACCTTTTTGGAAGACACTGCACTAAAGAAAAGCTGTGGGATGCAGAACCTACTATTGAGTAGCTCAATGAACTCTGGGATCTTTGCTCTAGAGATGAACCTAGAGGAAAAAGATGAGACATATATTCTGAGAGAAATGGATATGTGCATGTCAGTGGTATATCAGTTTCTAATCAATATTAAACCTCTAACTGCCAAGATCAATAACAGCTGCAGGGTTATAGCTGTCACATAGTTTCTCAAACATATCAGCTAATAATGTCTTCTGCTTTGTGTTTTTTATGTCTAGCGGATGAGGAATCTCTACTTTCATCTTTAATATTTTCAATATTGAAATTCATATATGCTCTCATGATCAGATGTCAAGGCCATGAGCAAGCTTATCCCCTAGTTTAACAGACAATAAACACACCACAAAGATCCTATACTCTTTCCAAAATGTAGGTCTGTAATGTTGAGTTAATGTGGAGTCAGAGACTGTCTTCAGTAATCGAAATGGTCAATAGCTTTTGGTTTGCGGAACTGTTTGCCAGCAATCAAAGCAACACTGCAACAGCTCAGCATGATACTTAAATGGGAAGAGTTGTTCTCTATCATACTGTTTCCTGTACCTTAAAGAATAGCTGGTAAATTGTCACTGCCCAGAGATCCTCAGGAATATGACATTACCTGATTGAACCACCTACTTAAGAATCCTGTTCTACGTTTTTCCATCAGGAGATATTGACTCCCACCATCTCCCAGACAAGTGAAACAATTGCATTTTCTGGTGAAGTTGTAGCTTTGCTGTAGTTGCAAAGGTATAGAAGTGGGCAGGGTCTAAGCAAAAGTGTAACATATTTTATGAGACTAATCACTATTGTAGGAAAAAATTGATACATTTTTTGTGTATTTTTCACATCAACTACACATGATTTTTTAAATACAAAGTTTAAATGGATAATTGCAATTGTTGGACTGTCTGAGAGAAAAAGTAATTAGTTCCACTGGAAAAGGGATGGATTACAAAGCTTCAAGTTTTTCAGCTGTAGAAACTTGGACTATTCACCTCGGAAACTGTAAGCGCCGTATAGTTTTTGCTCTTTAGGTATACTATTCCTTGAAGTCCAGGTACGGGCACATTGACTTGGAGTGCGCCCTGACAGAAAAGTGACAAGGGTTTTTGTAGTATGCCCAAAGCAGAAAAGGAAATGAATTTTATGTATTTCTTTCCTGTCTCTTCTCTCATTCTGACAATAGTGTGGCTGTGAGGGCTCTGTTCATTCACTGTGTACAGTCTACACTATCAACAGGAGCTTGAGAAAAAGCCCCACATGGTAAGATCTCTTTGCCAAATTATTACCCTCAATGCCAACTGCTACACAGTGGAGAAGATAAGACTTCCTTTATTCTGCTGTGTCCTACCACAAAGGAAGGGCACAGATTCTGTTTAAATTAATCACACTAAAATTTGGATTTAAAAATGAGCATTTTTTTTTAGACAATAATACTTTAATAGGCACATTGTATAACTGATGTACACATGGTACGAGCAAAGACACTTCCTTTTATTGTTTCAATTAACAAATATATTACAGGAAAACAGACATGATCACCCTCAAAAGTGGGCAAGATCTTAAAAAACGAAGAGCTCAATTTTTAATGCAATCCCCCTTTCTCCTTCTCTTATCTGTGAGTATTTGTGAAAACCAAAGCTTATCAGGAATGTCTGTAAGAGATTGGTTTTGCTTGGTTTCAAAAGTGGGGTTTTTTTGTTGGCATTCAATGGTTTTACAAGAGAAAATAATGAAAGCAAATACAACCTGTAACCATCCCCAGCAGGGCAGAAGTCAAATGAGAGAAAGCTGACGTCTTTGGGCTAACTGAGCCACAATAGACAGGTCTTAACAGAGTAAGGCATTCCAGAGACTGCGTTAGGGACTGTCAGACATACCTCACTAACACCAATTAACTGGGAGATAGGGGGATCTTAGAGTTTGGATCAAAGCCTTTCTTGTCCAGATGAAAGATCACATCAGCTTTGAAAGAAAGCTCCAGATGTCTATGGAAAAGAAAAAATAATCCCTCTTCCATTCAGCTTGTTTTTCAGCAAATTTTGAATTACTTTGTCAAGAAGAATAAAATAACATCCCAGCTGGAGAATGTGTCAGATGTTTCATTTAAAAACAATATGAAGTCAGGAAGGTGGTAGCCAACTTAAAGGGACTGTTTGATCCTTTCCCAAGATTCCATTGCTTTTGAGGCAGAGCGATATTAAATCATTCGCTCTAATCAGTTCTCCATTTAAGAACAAACAACCTTAAAAAAAAAAAACCAAAAAACCCCCAACTAACTGCATTCTTCTCCTTCATACAAGGATGTCATGGCATCAGCATGTAGTGCATGATACAGCAAACCACATCCAGGAATAGTGACCTCACTGTGCTGTAACTTACTAAAAAGGTTACAGTGGTTATCAACCAAATTGGCTTAATAGTGGTCCATAAAAAGTTATGTGAATAGTAAATTCAAATATATCTGATGCATTAG
The DNA here is from genome assembly GCA_013389945.1 of Fregata magnificens. Lineage (NCBI taxonomy): Eukaryota > Metazoa > Chordata > Aves > Suliformes > Fregatidae > Fregata > Fregata magnificens. The sequence goes on along the minus strand of WAAD01026433.1, from coordinate 20,724 downwards.
CGGATCAGAAAAACTTACCGGAAAACAGTATCTGACACCATGTTCATTGCCTCATCCATTTTAGAGCATAGAGATGAGCTGGTAGCTTTAGAGATTAATACACGCAAGTGCTTCATTGCTAGCAAGGAACAGACGTATTAGGGAACATAAAAGAATTGCAGTCAAACATACTACAGACTTTGTTTTGGGGACAGAAAGTGCACACTTAGTGTCAGTGGGCATTTTGCCAGAGTAATGCTGCAATATGGACTCACCTGTTTACTTGTCGTAATTCCTCGCACATGCTTGTGTTTTAATTCTGAGTGAGAACATGGTCAAGGGACATGGAGTTTCTTTGTTATACGAGTGGATCAACAGTCTCAAGTTATTTTAGCATTTGTTGGGTAGGATTTTCAGGCAAGCTTTCACAGAGCACTTAAAAATGCAAGATGTCAAGATGAAATTGTTGGAGCAATCAAAATCGATCTAAGCCTAGGCATTGAAATAAGAACATTTTGTAGCTTAGGAAAAAATACGCAACAGCTGTAGTCTCCTAGCTCAAGAACGAATTCTGCTGTGCTGTACCAACTAGATTATGTTCAGAAATAGTTTTGCCTCTGCCTGCTATGACTCTGGGCATTATTTAGACTCCCTGTAGAAATATATTTACCACAAAGATGGGTTTACACCAAAGCCAAAGAACAAAGTACTCCAACTTTTGGTGAAATATGGATTGAATTCAGAGGTGCCTTTGTCAGCTTCTTCTCTCTGAGAGGAACAGGAGGACAGTGTTCCTTCTTAGGACTTAGAATTCACCTGTGTGCAGTAATCTTGTTTGGACAGAGATCGATATGTCAAAGGCACATGCCAAAAACTCCAGAGTGGAAAGCACACAATGGCTCAAAATACAAGACCTAAATTTATGGTTCCTTTGAGCTATGTGAGCACTAAATATTTGGATCAGAAATGTGCAGTGCAAAATCCTGATTTTCAGCTTATTTTGAAAAGAAACAAGCTTTCAGGTACTGTGAACACTTGTTTATACGGTGTTACTGCTGCTCGGTTTTGCTTTGATTTAAAATTACAGAAGCAGAAGTAAAAATATTCCACCCTCTTAAATACCAACAAAATGCGCAAATTATCTTATAAATAAAAAAGTCCATAAAATAACAGACTTGGAAATATTCATATAAATATTCTGCTGTAAACAAACCAGTTGACTGAGCAAAATAAATTTATAAATTTAGGGGAAAACAACAGCAGAAAACAATGAGCATTCATTCCCTTTGGAACCAAAGTGGATAAATAGGTTTAGTCATCTCTGTCCCAAGAGAGTCTCAAAGCATGCATTTTTTTCAATGTAAAGTGCAAAGAATTGCATTGCATTTTGCATTCCATTTTAAAACTAATTAAAGGTTTAATTGTGCCACTTTCTCTGTGTTGGAATGCACTTCAATATGTACTCAGCTTAAAAGGCATGTGTTCAAGGAGAACTACTCAAGCACTTAACATCATTAACTATGATTTTATGTGCTTTGCTGGATCTGGGCCGAAATGTATAGAGCGTATTACTCATCTTGCAAGTCAATGACAAAAATTAATGTCATCTAGGCAATTAATGAAATGGATTTACTCCAGATCTAGGTTGCTATATCTCAGAGCAGCCTCCTTCTCATTTAATTTAAATGTTCAGGTTATTTAAGTCAGATGTGCAGGGTTATATGGAAGATTTCAGATTTTGTTTACAGAGGCACCAAAATAGCATCATAAAAATATATTTAGAGGCCAGGTTAACTAATGGGGATATTTAAAATCTGTTTTGATATTCTTTCCTGTCCACACTGTATTTTTGTTTGTTACTGTATTTTAGGTTAATATCATTTGCAATAATTGTTTGCAAAGTATTTTTGATTGCAAGCAAAGAGCTAACGGGCAAGTGACAATTCTGATCCCAGTTTACCAGTAAGGTTTCCTATGGTCATATATTTCCCAATGATGTGCCTAAAAAGCTCTCTTAAATAAATATCTCATGCCCCCATGTGGTTAAATTGAGAGATTGCTGAATAAATCCTTTGGAGTTGCTTTTCTGTTTCTTTTAATTTGCATACAGCATTGTGTGCCCAAAGGAAGAATGATAACCAAACTACATAATAGCTTAATTTAGATATTTTACCAATGACGAAGGTCTGCACGTAAGTAAAATCTAGAAAATGCTGAGCTGTTTTAGGTACTACCATGGACTAATCTAGGATAGAGCGCACAAAAATCTGACAAAAAATGCTTCACGTGAAATTGCAGTATGTACTGCATTGACCAGTGCTTAGGAGGGCACTAGCTAAAATCCACTTGTTAATGTCTACGCATTTTAGGTTTTATGTATAGTGTAATTAAAAATACAGCCTGATAATATCAACTTATGATCTAAATCAGTAGATTTAGTGTCAAGGAGGGGGATGTGTGGGCTTTTTTCCTAAACAAATGTCCTATCGTAGGAGTCTTGGCAAAGCAGATTTATCCAGATAGATTTTTTAGTATATTTCTTCACATCCCAGACTGAAGAATAAGACAGAATGATTATCGTGCGTCACATCCAGCATCTTGTTGTTTGCAACAAAAAGAAACAAAAAATTCCCCACATGTGGCTGATCTTATGACTCTGCAATGATATTTTTCTGGATTAGAATTGGAGATAACTCAGTATTATAATAAAACTCCTTTCCAATAATCTGTGTTCATCTAAAATCGCAGTCCTGCAGACATGTCTATTATACACCCATTAGTCTGCATGTAGAGACAGAGGTTCAGTTCCTCTTGGCCACAGACATACTTTTCGACCTCTAGTAAAATCACTGAAAGTTGTACTGAAAGATGTTAGTAGAGACACTGGGTTTTTCTAAATGCCAACGTCAGTTACTTCCATGAAAACCAAAAGCTTCTGGCCATCCCCTACCTCTCTACTTGAACGCTTTTAACTCTCCTAAGCAGCTCCCCAGCACTGCTGCCAAGTTTGTGATGCCTCCGCTCTCAGTGCTTGGCATACAATGGGTACATTGTCCAACTGAGCTGATTGTTAGATGCTTATATTTATTTATTTGCACTAAGTAATTGGCACAGTTACCTGTGGAGCAGAATACGTCTGTGACGCTACAACAGCCTACCACATGACACTTAAATTAGCTACCTACCGTGCTTGTCCCTTTTTGCTGTGATTACCTCCCTGCCACACTCACAACTAATCAAATTAACAGTTATGTCCATCTGTTCTGAACCAAAATCCATGGCACAGCGTTAGGGTGGGATCAAGCCCAAGACCTGCCTCTTGCTCAGGCCTGGCATCTGCCTGTGATGTACCACACTGACCTCAGCCTTCTATCACAGTGACATCCCGTGTGAGAGGCTGGTGAGATGAACCTTAATTAGGAAATCAATATACAGCAGGGGGCAAGAAAGAGAAAAGAAAATATGTGAAATTGGGAGTCATACAGCTGTTTGTCATACAGCGATGTGAAATTGGTAGTCATTATGCCCTCCTGCGTCTGGACAAATAGTTGCTAAATTAAACAGCCTTTAAAGAGACAAAGAGAGGCAGAAAAGGAGCTTCCCTCCTCTCCCCCCAGTCTCTGGCAGCCTGCTTCTAAAGAACGATTTTAATTTTTTCTACAAAAAGAAATGCAAGAGTATAGGGAACTATACGATAGAACTAGGTGACTGTTACCAATATCTCCAGTGATGTACTGTTGTAAATAGAAAAATAAACAGCTCACTACTGTAAAAAATTACAGAGCTGTAAATCCACTAGGGGATTGTGGTGGTATCATAAACTATAAGAGCAAAGCTCAAGTGGCCTTATACAGTCACCACAATCCAGCAATGGAATTATAGCCCTGTAACTCAAAATTTACTTAGTTCTTACACTTTACAGAGCAAGGAACTGAGCTTTGGATCAATGCCCTGCACAGACTGTCCAGGTTTGCTGTTCTCCTCCTGCTCTTTCTGCCTCTTACTCTCTTCCTTCGCAGGCACTGCACACCGCTCTCATTGCTTCTAGCACTTCCCTTACCATGCAGCAACTGCCACCAGAGCTCCTTTGCTACCGGGACTAAAACTCCCTGATTTTGTCTCTAAGAAAATCTGTGCAAGGTTCAGGGAACTGAGTAGCAAACAAACTGACTTGGCATCTGATGAGGATTTTGAGGAACAGTGTGGTATTAAAACTTCCTTCAGCACATGTTTATCTGATGCCCAAGCCAATACATCAAGATTTAAAAAGTGACTCAGGCCGTTGCCAGCCCACCCCAGAAATGTTGGGCACTACTGGTAACTCCTAGCAGGATCAATAAGTGTTCTTTATTCATAAATTAGGGACACACTATGCAACAGTTTTGAAATGTTCTCTTTCAAAACAGAGTGAGGTTGTACACAGCTGTTTCAGTATCTATGAGCCCCAAATCAGCAATTAAACTTGAGTAATCCTGTTTTTTTCCTCTAGATCCTTGCAGTTGAAAATGGCATGTTCCATCCTGTATTCAGGTGATCAATTTGTCTTCTCAGTGCTTTTTTTTTTTTACTTCTTCATGGGTTTTCCCCATTCAACTGCCCTGAGATATCACAGAGGAGCTGCAGAACAGCCAGTGCATGGGCTCCAGTACTCGCACCTTACCATTCCCAGTCTTCCCATTAGAAACCTTGTGATCCCATGATCACACCAGAGGGATCAGATCTTCACAAGAATCTGTCCTCTATATTTCAGATGAACAGGGATGCACAGATAATTAAAAAAAAAAAAATTGAAAGGGAGGGAAAGTAGTGGACAAGAGTGACTTTTTTTCACAAGACCATAAAAATTTCAGTGCTAAAGCAGCCAAGCTGTCCAGCTAGCCTAGCATGCTCTCTCAAGCACTATCCAGTTCCACATTTCAAAGAAAGCTGCACAAAATCTGCAATTATCGGACAACTGTCTGCATTGTTAATCTTGCCTATTTTCAGTGAAGTTGGTACCTCTCTTCCCAAGCCCTACTTCAACCAGCTGAGAAGCCCTTGACCCTCTCCCTGGGAGGTGGCCCTGGCAGGAGGCTTGCTCAGTGGCTTCCTGGCTCCTGGCAGGTCCTCATTTCTTTCCCAGGTGCAATGACAGCAGAGAAGGCTGTCAAGCCTTTTTCTGGCTCCAGCTTATTTGGTCAAGAGCAACAGGAGCTGGCAGGAGCTGGCAGGCCTCTGGAGTTGGCAGGGAGCAGCAGGCTGCCTCTTGGTGGCCCAGTTTGTGGGCACAGCCCTGAACCTGACGCAGGGAGATGTGTGCCTGAAATGAGGCAGAAGTCCACCCCACCTCTCCCTATGCTCATGGTGGTGGGATAAGAACCTTTTGAGCTAGTATTGTGAATTATTATTTCTATGCAAGCAACAAAAATAACTCCCAGTCCTGGACCATGGCCCCAGTGTGCTGGCTGTGATGTTTCACGTTCCCTGTCACTTTTCCACAATGTAAAGAGATGTTACAGGCCTCGTGGCTAACACTCAGCTCAAGGTTAAGTGATGGCACAGTCAGCTCCTTCACCACCACATGAAAAGTTCAGTACTTCCCACTGAAATGCTACTTCCCATTCCAGGATACTGTCTAACGTCACTGTCATAAAACAGCAAGGGTGAAAAGAACAGATTTTTCTCTCCCTTTTTGCCTTTAAAAAGCTACATTAAGAAAAAAAAGAGAGAGAACCTTTATTTCAAATAAGCTGGACCTGCTTCTCCAGCTTTGTCAGCAAAATGCTTGCAGAGCCTTTCTCCCTCCAAGAAACATAGGTGTTTTCCTTTAATTTTTTTCCTCTCCTAAATTGCTTACATTTTTTCCTAAAGTGAAAATCAGACCCTGTAACCCACAATTCAGCTAATAAATAGTGTAATCTTCACACTCCTCAGTGTTTATATACAAGGCATAGGGGAACTATTAAATGAGCACAATATTTCTAGAAAAACATAATTCTGAAAAAGGCAAGAACAAGGAATGAAGGCATCTGCATCTATAACTAACACAAGTTCCAAGCTGAAAAAGGGAAGGGAGAACATGGAATAATGAATCTATTAAGAGTCCCTTGGTTAACAGTCAACTTGAATAAAAGCTGCTAATGATTTTTTTAAAGTCCTGAAAGAGTTTTTAAGACATAATTTAATGTATTTTTTTTCTCATGCACTTTCCATTGCTGCCTGTGGACGCTAGATTTAATCAGATTGCTCATTCTTCTAAGACTTTATGAAGTCTTTCTTGATTTGCAGCCAACCAAAGCACTTTTAATAATGTATGGTTAAAGGGTTTAATTTTTAATAGACAAGAATAGGCTAGAGCTGCTACACACTGTAGTAGATTGGTAAGTACAGTATTACACTCTGCAGAGTAGTTAGTAAAAAAGAAGAATGTGTTTCTATCCCAAATGTTATTGAAAACATGTTTATTTTATTACTAACATGAATGTATAATTGAAGAACCTGTCTAATCCAGAATTATTGTTCACACCTTATTTACCAAGAAGATAAAGTCATTTTTAGCTTGTTACCGCAATAACTAAGCCTCTCGTTTTCTGTCTCTCATGCTGTTTTGCTGCTCCAAAAGCTCAAGGAAAAAAAAACCCTATTAAAATGTGAACTTGCACATTCATATCCTGGATTTAGCTAATCAAGGGCGAAAATATCTTCTAACATTGGAGACCGATTCATAGGGATTAACCTTAAAATAAGATTATTCATACCTTGATATTTGCATGCATTTGTCCTTTGTTTACTACTACCCAGCTAACAGGAAAGCTCAGAGCTACGATTTAAAACTGAAGGTCCCATTCTGCAAATCAGAGAGAGCTGTTTCACAAAGGTTGTTTTTCCTTACCAAGCTATAGTACACAAAGAAGGGGGCTTTCATAGTACAGTAAAAATTCCCCTATTCTTCTGCAAAACCCCAAAAGCTGAGCTAATGCCTCATTAATAAAGATAGAAATTATCACTGTGCCCACAGTAATTGTACAGATGTTGAGGCTTTATACCTGTGGTATTTCAGCAGAGTCATTCCTGATTTAGTATTGGTTTCCTAATGAAATGAGGCAAATCTGTTTCTCTGTGCATAAGTGTGTGCCTGTCAGTCACCCTTGATAACTTTCAAGTCTAGAAGCCAAGTTCAGTTGAATTTGGCAGGGAGAAGTCTCGCTGAAATTCCACTTCATGATAACAGGCATAGCAAGAGAGGATAGACACACTGCTCACACAGGGATCCTACAGTAAGGTTAATCCTTACTGGACCTCAGAGAATACACACTGCCATTTACTCTTCAATCACAAAGTCATGGTAAACCAAGCTTCACTGGTTCCTCTGATCACTGAAATATTTAATGTCAGTACGAGAGGGACACCAGGCCTACATACATATACAATGTCAGGATACTGAGTGCAGTGGAGCTATGACTATCTGCTTAGAGCCATATATATTCCAGGCAAATACACTTTGGATTGTGCACCAGAACTGAAGCACAACACAGCAAAGCCAGCACAACTCACTGTATGCCATAAGAATGGGTGAAGAATGAACAGAATTGCTTGCCAATGAAAAAAATTATACATTTTAAAATCTTCTTACTTCAAAATGAGCCATAGAATAGGTCGTATAATACATAATGGCAAAATGAATATATTATGAATGATTTATCATTATGGAAATGTGCAGATGCTTATTGGTAGCCTGAGTCATATAACATGCAATTTTCACACAATATGTTGTTAATAATGGATAAGGATTTATCAGTATATTCTTATATAAAGAAAGAGCAATATTAAAACTTGTTCTTTCACTGGAATCAAATAACTTACTGTGCATTGAGTCGCTTATGAAACTGAGCTACTCTTGCCATTACTACTAATTACATTTTAACATCAAATTTTTTAAGTAGATATACATCAAATCACTGCAGTAGCTCATCACAGATCAGATCCACCTTACTGTTGTACCGCTAAGCCAAAATAAATGCTCTTTCCTGTGCCTATCTACACTAAATGAAGAGAAAAAAAGAAGCAAGCCCTACCTTGTCCTAGTTTGTAGCATGCACCTGTAGGAAAACTCTTAAAATTGGCCCTGCCTGTGAGGCTTGTTTCAGGTATAGATGGGAGGGCTCACTCCTATTTAACTGGGGAATTTTCAAAACAGAAGTTCAAGACCTGAACTTCTCTATGGTCAAGTCCTCTGAATAGCTTGGCTGATGAGTGATGTAAGATAGCAAGACAAACAAGTGTGGGACAGGAGGCTAGGAACTCAAAAGTTGTTTCCAACAATGCTCAGCTCCCCTCTATATGCCTTAATCAGACCTTAAATGGATCAAGCTGGAGCAATTCAAGAATAGACAGCCCTTTTCCCCAACACTGTTTGTTGCCACCAACAAATGTGTCTTCCCTCTGCAAATAAATAATTTTAATAGATCATGCCAGGATGCCTCCGCTGCCTCAGCTTGAAGTCAGCTGGGCCACCTTGTGCCGCTACTGAAGATGATCTAAACACAGCAGAATTTGCAGTCACATTGATGAAGAGTGCTCACAATATCCATTCTGGTACTTGAGCGCTAGGGTCTGACAAGTCCTTCCTCAGGAAAGATAATGAACAATCATCGTAACTGCTTGACTTGAAATTTCCAAAGAGTTCCTTCTGTAAAGCCATCAAAGGCAAATTAATCCTTAAGAAAGTATAGGGACGTACAACTCTCTGGCTGCCTGGCATGCAAAACACCTGAAAACTTCACTTTATGTTGATTAGAACAAACTGAATGTCAAGAAAGCCTGATGTAGCTTAGACAACAGCAATACATTTTCCTATTCTGTCTAGGGAAAACAGAATTTGTATTTGTGCCAACGAATGCAGGAGAGTTTTTGGATCTTGCCAATTCCATTTAATTTAGAAAGCAAATATCTTCACACAGTTAATTGAAAGACCATTGATCAAGAGAGGTTCATAAACCAGCAGCTAGGTAAAATTAAAGCCCAACGGTAAATGACCACATGTTAGATAGACATTAGTACATGAATTGCATTCATTATTGTCTTTATTGTTATCATAAAGAAAAGGAACTTGGAAAATCCATCTGTTCCCACAGATGGAAGCCCCCTGACATGAGGCTCCAGGGAGTCAGGAACCCGCACGCAGCCCTCGGTGAAAAGAGACAGTTGCTGCCCCTGACCTGCCAGAGCACTAGGAGGACATGGGCTCCTTTTAGAGGTCTTCTCCATTGAGATCCTCCTTTTATTCCCTCTGTTTTCCAAAGAATTTGGCCCAGATTTGCAAATACCAAAATGTTGGTATCCCCAAAACTCCATTTCCCTGCCAAGAATATTTATTATTTTCAAAAAAAAAAAAAAAAAGTCACGTACTCTGAGAGGAAGGCTAATACCAAGGCACTCTGAGGACAAATAATGCTTTCTTACTTCCTATATACATTTATTTATGTATGCACATACAACCAGTCTTCATGAATCATTACTGGTCCAGCATCTTTTACCTCCCCATCTACCACATCCCACTCTAAAACAACACCTTGTAGAACAGTCTCAGAGAATGCAAAGGGGAAGCATTGCCCCACTGAGACTATGCAGAACTGCACTTATTCCCATCATACTTCACTTTTTCCAGCAGTTTTCTGAAGGAAGCGCTAGATCTTTGAACCCAATCTTTTCTGCAGTCAGCCAGGGCCAGAAGGATTACACACAACAAAGAAACAAAGAGGAAATGAATGTAAATAGTGTCTACAGCAACAAGGGAAAGCGGCACACAAAAGCCAGTGACTGATTAAAATGCATTCTTTTCTCACAGGGGCTCCTAATTAGCTCTACTAATACCATTCTCATCTATTTTAACAATTTAACGGTCTCCTGTCACATAAAAAATGGACAGAATCTTTCACACCCTCTCCACCTGGGGAAGCTCACCTGAGAGAAACTGTTCCCTTTTCACTTCCAGCTCTGTCAATGGGATTTCCCTCTGCCCTGGGAAGGGAGGCGCTTCCGCATACACACTGTGCCAGGCAGGTTCATCTCCAATACCAGTAGCAAGCCACCTTGGTAGACACCCCCCCCACCAGCTCTCCCCACATAGCTGTGCTTCCAGATGTTACCTCTACATCTGGCTACCAGGTCAGAATTCTCATCTGGCTGACCCCTTAGTCTCAGCCCCACCCCCTTAGCTCAGCTAGCATGGCAAACCGATGCTCTGGTGTCCAAAAGTCTAGTGGCCCTTATCTTGGCCATGGGAATACTCCTGATCCCTGAACTCGTCCCCTGCAGTTCAGAGAACTCATGAGAGAAAATCCAGCACCTCTCTTATGCAGGTATACTGTTTACCTGGAATAAATATGGGGGATGATGGCAGGTGGGCAGGCATTGAAGCCAGGCTAAAAGAGCGGTATTTCATAGGAATTACTAGGCAAGATCATACACATAGCCTATCTAGTCCACTGTTTGCCAGAGTCTGGTAGCGGGCATTGTGCAACATCTTCCCAGTCCCCTCGTGTCATCCTCTCATCAAGAAGGCTTCAAATTCCCTCTAAAATTGCTTACTCTTGTTACCTTCAAGGAGACACACCCAACACACTGTCCTCCTACCCTAGACGATCCCCAGTAATTAGAGGAGTTGGGGGAGACAGGGACCATGTATCTATGGGGAATGGGGACAAGATGGTCCAAGCTTGGAGAACAGGGGCTTGCTACTTTTCCTGCTATTGGATAAGGATTAAATTGTGGGAGAGAGAAAGAAGGAGAAGTTGTTATTTCTCCTAAGGAGATCATTCATTGGACTTTATTTTTCTTCCTTTTTCACTTTAAGTGGCTCTAGTAAACAATTTAGGTGATAGGTTTAGTGTTTCCTGTTATCTTGGTCAAGTTAGAGGTGCGGTCATGTCAGAGCAGTTTCCAACATACGACCTGTGGTTCTCATGAGCAAGTCCAGCGGAGAGCTACAAAGATGATGAGGGGACTGGAGCACCTCTCTTATGAGGAAAGGCTGAGAGACCTGGGTTTGTTCAGTCTGGAGAAGAGAAGACTGAAGGGGGATCTTATCAATGCTTATAAATATCTAAAGGGTGGGCGTCAAGAGGATGGGGCCAGACTCTTCTCAGTGGTGCCCAACGACAGGACAAGGGGCAATGGGTGCAAATTGGAACACAGGAAGTTCCACCTGGACGTGAGAAAAAACTTCTTTACTGTGAGGGTGACGGAGCACTGGAACAGGTTGCCCAGAGAGGTTGTGGAGTCTCCTTCTCTGGAAATATTCAAAATCCACCTGGACGCAGTTCTGTGCACCCTGCTCTAGTTGCACCTGCTCAAGCAGGGGGGTTGGACAAGATGGTCTCCAGAGGTCCCTTCTAACCCCAACCATTCTGTGATTCTGTGATTCTGTGAAAGGAGGTTTGAGTATCTTGTTAGCTCTAATACAAAGCCGCTTAAGGCCTCCAGGATCTCAGTTTCGGAGAATCTAAGGCAGAAATGACTCCATGCATGCCACACAATTTTAAACCCATAAAAACAGCCAACTTAATTCTAAAATGAGGTTACTTGCAAATCCTTCAGCTCCACAGCACAGTAACACAGTAACATACTGTCAACAGATAAACAGTCCATACTATCCATGCTGCCCACAGCATTAAACATGTTCTCTCAGGACAACTTTGCCAGTGCTGTGATGGAATGGACATTTTACAACCCTGGTGTTGAATAGCTTGTCTAGAATCCAGTTTTCCAGTATGAGTATTTACCATGTGCAATCAGATTTCTCCTTATACAGCTGATTTTAAGTATTAACATATGAAATTTAGGCAATCATTCCAAGAACTTAAGAATAACAAATGGAAGAACAACACGATATGCTTTTTTTATGGCAGTCTGGCTCACCAGCCTATCTAGCAAACAATTCAATGTGCGCTTTAAGGGCACATTTAGTGTGCAGTCTGAATCACCTTCTGGGACAGAACATGCATGGGCAGTCCAGTGCTTTCATCACATGCAGCAAACAGGCAGATGCCTTTTTAAAAACTGCTGTTGGAAATTTGGCCTTAAGAATATAGGTCTAACATGACCTTTGAAATTTCTAAAAACTTAACTGATGGGCAGAGTTTTAAAAGCACATTCCTAATTCAGTCTGAACACAAATTAACATGTTCCATTTAGAGCATAGACACTATGTACGTCAATAGATCCCATTGATGCATAACATCTCTTATGACCTGATCAACCACTTCAATAGGCAGCACTTGATTTCAATAGGCCAAATGTCCCTAGTTGTACATAACTATAAACAAGCATTATGCGGTCCAAAAGGACCATTTAAGCAGAAGAATCCTTCTGAGAACACTGATACAAAAGAAAGAAACAAGGTGCTTTTGTCTACTAGTGATGGAACATTGTGGCAGTTGTAAGTCCCTACTGTTATGGCTCTCAAATTTAGCTAATTAAGACATATTTCACCAGAAGAGAATATTTGTAAAGTCAGCGTGTCCCTAACAAGAAGCTATGTTGGTTAAAAAGGTTCACAAAAGAAATTCCCAACATTCTTCAAATATATTCAAATTACTTCCCTAATTAATATTAAGAATTGAAGCTTTTGAGACTGATGTCATAGGGAACAAAATCTTTTTGTTTTCTGATCATATAAAATGATGGCAGTTTTCTTTCCTGTACAGATTCTGAGCTCTCTAAGTTAGCTTAATTTGAGAAAAAATGAAAGTAATTTCAACCAAGGAGTTTATTCTATTTGCTTTAGCTACAGTGGTCTTTCTAACATCGAATACTATGTGCCTAGATGAACCAATGAAGCCCAGTCTGCAGAGCAGAGAAGACGACGATGATAAATATTATGAGGTAAGATCTGTATTACTATAACGTTATTTGGGGGAACTGTGGGTCAGATCCTGAGCACTTTGAATTTTTTGGCAAAGGGTCCCCTAACCTCATTGCACAGATTCAGCATTACAGCACTAGCAGTATGAAAAAGGCTTGTTGAAAGAATTTTCAGGAAATCTGTTTGCTCGGACACACATACTGCGTAAATCAATTCATGTTTCAATTTTCTTGCAATACAGCCTTGCGATCAGGTTGAGACTTTTTCTGAAATGTTTCTTGCTTACACAGTCGGGCCTCAATTAACATTCCTGTCAGGCATTTTATGCACATAATATAACAGAAACATTATTAATCCAAAATTAATAAAGGCATGCTTGTAATACTCAAAGAATAATGATAAACAGAGAACATTATAAATCTAATATAGTTAATGGTCTTAAAATTCTACTCTGGAAATTGACTATAAAAATATCTTTGCAGGGTTGCACATTTATTATGTCTCAATAGATGCCAAATCAAATTTGCACTGTTCATCTGTATTATTTTTCTTGTCTGCCCTGCAAATACTCCCTAGGAAATGAGAGCCAACCTCTCTTTTTGACTTATCATCATTGCTGTAATAAAGATCCTTCAAACCAAAATACAACTTTAATTATGCTAGTGAAATCCTCTGGTCTTCAGATCGCTGTCTTTTATATACTTCAGAAGGGGCGTGCAGGTGCAATCAGAAGGATAGTTTATTTAATATTTTAATCATGGACAATGAACTAGAATGGTTCATTCCCCTTCTCTCTCGGGAGCTGGAGAAGCTCCTGGGAAAGTCACCAAATGGGGATAAGGAACTGAAATTATGATTAGTAGCATTTGTGTCTTTAACTGAAATTTAAAAACATATTTGTACGTATTTGCTGTCAAGGCTTGGAACTCATTTTTGTCACAAAAATAATTGATCTTCAATATCCCCAGGGAAGGAACACTGCTATATAGGAAAGGGTCATGCTGATATAGCTATTTTTCAGGCAACAGCTGCTCTTTACATCAAGGGACAGGTAATATACTAGGCTCAGTTCTTCACTGTTTGCCAGCACAGACGCAGAAAGTAGATTTGGCGCTGGTTGCACAAAAATTAGGAGCCCAGGAGCTCCTAACGCATCTTCTGCACTAGTGGAGGACTAAAGCAACCTAAAGCTCAGGGCAATTTCTGTGCTGCAAGGCCAGAACAGGCATGATGTGGACTTAACCCAAACACTTTCCATTCATTTCCCTGGCTGTTAGCCCAGCAGGATATTGGGTCAAAAGCATCCACCCAGTGCTTAGGAAGAAATGAGCTACACCTTCAGGTAGCTTGGCCCATCCCCCTGTTCATCCAGACCAGATGAGTAAGAGGCTGAGTCTGTGTCAAGTCACTATATATAGTCAGCATCTTCCCCTCCAGACAGCTTCAGTTGGTGATATTAGCAAATATGGACCTGACAATGACTCCTGTCCACACTTAACTGATGGCACAGGTACCAACACCTATGCCCGGAAATATTCCTGACTGACACCATTTGAACAGTTGTAGATACTGATACAGAGATGTGCTCTTGTGGTCAGTGTACTGAAAAGGTAAGCAGGACAATGTCTGCATATGAAGTAATCCATACGAAGTAGCTCATACTACAATGGAGTTTAGCAAATACAGCTAAAAAGCATTAGATATCCAAAAAGGAGTGTTACCCAGCAGCTTTCTAAGGAGATATGAAAACGAATGCTTTGTGTGATTGGTAGCTGGATTAATGCCCTATAAAATTATAGCATCCTTTTTTAAATTGTTTTTCTTTAGATTAAAGATAATATCTTGGAAGAAAAGCAGAGGAGTCTCAATTTTGAAGAAATGAAAGACTGGGGATCAAAAAATATTATTAAAATGAACCCTCCTACAGTAAACAAGATGCCAAATTCAGTTGCTAATTTACCTCTTAGGTTTGGAAGAAATTATCCAGAAGAAAGAAGCATTAAACCAATTGCTAATTTGCCTCTACGATTTGGGAGAGCTTTTGGAGAGAACATACCTAGACATGCTCCAAAGGTATCACACAGGCTTGGGAGATCTCCACTTGTTAAAAGTTCCAGTCAATCACTTCTAAATTTGCCACAAAGATTTGGGAAGCCACTGTCTGTCAATCTGTCTCAAGATGTTCAGGAATTTGAACCAGGTAATACTATGCAAGTGTTCAAGCCATATATTAAAATGCATATTAAGTCAGGTTAGCAATGATCAAATACAACCAGACTTCTTCAAGGGATATTCCCTAAGCATTTCAATATGAGTCCAACTTGCCAAAAGAAAGATTTGCAGTTCATCAAATCAAAAAGTCTCATCACAAGAACTAGTAGAGAATCTCTTTATGAAATCTTTTCTAATGAGAAGATGCCAAATAGCCAAAGCCAAAAATGTTCATATGACAAGATTAGGTTTGACAACACTTTTTTAGATCAGGTTTCATTTTGAAAAGTTTAAAGCTTTGGCAAAAAAGGTTCAGAATCACTAAAATATCCCATTTCAGCACTATAAAATGACCAAAGAAAACTACCTAAAAATTACTCTTCCATTTTCTAAATTTATGCAAATTAGAGTTAAAAAAAAAAAAGACAAAATTCCAAGCTGAATTGCAGCGTTTTGAAAATGCTGGGGTTTTTCTCATCCAAACCTTTTTTTTTTTTTTCAGAGTGTGTTACTGAAACAATGTTTGAGATTTTGATTTTTCATTCCAAGTTAAGATGAAAATTTGTTTTTGACATCTCAGACATTTTTTCAGGATAGGAAAGATATTTCCTGCCCATTACTAAGAATAATTTAAACCAGCTCTTCAATAAACAGTCCTTCTTACCGTATCTGCTGCTTTATCTGAACTGTCCGTTTGTCTTGGAATCAAGTTTCAGTTGGCTACCCCTGACTTACATCTGACACATGCGTAAAGTAGAAGTTCAGGCCAGGAAAGATAACTGATATATCAGAAGCCAAGATTCTTTCTTATTTAATTTGATTCCTTTCATTCCTTTCTCACTGTCTCACCTGATTATAACAGATTATGTTTTACTTGTTTGATATTTTTAGGGATATGAATTCTAACAGTTACGTTAATACTGGAATGAAATCATGAAGACAGAAACTGAAAGACTTGGAAAAGCTGCAATGTGTTTTCAAAACTAAAGGTCATGAAAAGGAAACATTTGAGAACTGAAATGCAAACCTGTCTTCATGTTATGAATACTGTATTTACTCTGTACAAACCCTTGATGTATAAGGCAATGATAATTGTAGTGATTGTTGTAGTAGTTTACTTCAGTGGCAGTGTAGTATAAATTCTATTTACTTCTGTGCAACTTATGTCCTGTTGGTTGTGAAACATAATTTCAGAACAATGGCTGTATAATTGAAAGCATTTTAAGCAAAATTAAAAGAAGCATAGTATGAATAAAGAAGCATGATACAAATAAAAAGAAGCCTATGATGTGAATAACAAATAGAAGCAGGATCAAAACCACCGGTACCCTTTGTGTCATATGCAGCTAAAGAAAATCAAGCAAAATGTAGAGAAAGCACTTTTCCTGTTGTTTATGAGTCATGTTAGATATAAATCTGAAAGGTGACTTGTCAAGAATTTGCCAGAAATAAAACCTACCTTCTTGGACCCCCCCAGAGGAATAACATCTAACCAAAGTCATAGTGTAATGCAATTATCTTGGGTTTTATATCTGAGATAATGCCCTCCCTAATGTCCTACAAGATCTGCCCTGTGGGTGTCCTGATTCTTCTGTTAATGTGAATGACATTACAGCTACCAGATAGACATGCGGAAGGGTCTACTCCATTATATGTCTATATTTCCATTTCATGTTTCTTATGAAAACCATTCCCTTCTAAGTGGAATATTGTGTGTTTAGGCTTCCTCCATAACTGAATTTTCAGTAAGATTTGAAGAGAAGCTGAATTCGCATCTGTTACAGGGAAGCCAAATTTGGTGGACTACGGGATCTAAGGGATTCTTTCTTCTGGCCCTCAGATGCTGCACTACCTTGACACAAGGTCTGCCCAGTGGTGGAGCTAGGCATCCCCAAAAAAACACACCACATGTACATACACACACTATACAGCCACAGCTGACTACCAACAGACAACAGAGCAGCAACTTTACAGTCTCCACATACACACCAACAAGACTCATGTAAACATACAAATGGGCTGATCCTCTTCTCACTCACAGGCTAATCAGACTGAAAGCTTGCTAGGAGATCTCCCACCCAAACACATGCAAATAGGTCCCTCCAGCAGCTGTTCCAGACTGGTGGTCTCTCCAGCAGGTTGCTCTCAGACCTGTGGTCCCTCCACTGTCCTGACCTATGGTCTCGTTGGTAGCTGGCTCCCACACCTCTTCTCCTGCTCACCAGTTAGTCCAGCTTTAAATTCATATTAGAGTCACATACAGAAATGGGTCCCTTCATCAGCAGCTGTTAGATGCCCAGTCTGTTCAATAGCTGGTATCTAGACAATCAATCTCTCCAGTTGCTAGCCCTCAGACCTGCAGGTCCCTTCGACCCTCGGTCTCTATCTACAGTTGCTGGCACTCAGACCACTCACTCTACTCACCAACTAGCCTGGCTTGAAATTTGCTAGCAGATCATACACACACATGCGCACACAGAATAGAGAGCACTCTCACACAGGAACACATTCAACGATTGAGTTTAACAAGAAGACAGGACACACTGTGATGATCAGGTGCAGGGCATAAACTGACAAAAAATACTGACAGCAGCTTGACTGCATGCAGCCAACCTCTTTTATCCCCCCTCTTCTCCATTTTCCCATGCTTGTTCTTCCCCCATCTATCTTGATCCCTCCCTTTGACTGTCTTTGGCTCTCCCCTAAACATCCCAAAATAAGTTTAGCACTTTCCCACATCCCTTAAAACGTCCCATAATAAGTTTTATGTGATCCTACAAGCCCTCTCAAATATCCCATTGTGACTTTGCTCTTTCCCATGAGATCCATGATAACCAGTTACAGAGCTCTGGCTGAACCTCCTAAAGGCACTGATTGGTTCCTTTAAGGTTCCATCAAGCAGTGATCTAAGAGTTCTTCTCTTTGTTACTGTCTTGTTATCTCCTCTTCCTCGGGGTCTGGGTATCTGAGAGTTTAATTTATTACTTCTCCTGTCTCTTGTCTTAGTCTTTTTATGCTGAATAACCAGTAACCAGATATCCTTACATCCCTTTAGAGGAACCTGGATAAAATCCTGATCAAATTGATCCTTTTTATTGGATAAATTCATAATTGGGACACAGCCTGGGTTGCCGTTCCTCAACAAAGTTAACATGGCTACTTGAAACACACCACTATTCAACCTGTGGCTGGTGAATTTAATTCAATCCAAAGTAGCGAGACCACAGTCCTGAGAATATCTAGTCTCTCTACTCACTCGGACTTGAAGTATCAAAGACATAGAGACATCTAAACAGATTATAAACAAAGAGATTGTACCTTTTGAAAGTAAGAGTCCCAAACCAATCTTTGGGCTTCTCTCCGAGTCTCAGAAAACACTTTACTTATTAGTGCTGGTGAAACACCAGTTTTGCAGCATAACACTTGGGTACTGCAGCGAAGTCCATGCTGAAGGACACTGGTCAACAAATTGTCTATGTGGGGGAAAGTCCAGGTCCCAGCCTATGAAGTAGAAGTCTTGCCATCGGCTGCCACCAGAACAGGATGTTATTCTTTCTGTAGTCAGGAAAACTGGGATTTTTTAGTGATTTACAGCCAAAAGAACAGCAGAAGGAAATGCCCTGAACTTTGAGTTGTGTTTTGGTCCTGCAAACCTCACCGCACATCATGTGAACCAAGAGCAAACAAGATTTGTGAGAATCCCTGAGCAGCAATAGGAGCTGCTTTTTTTAAGGCACATATCGCCTAGCAACAGGGAAAGGGTACACATCAATTGGCATTAATGATGGCTGCTATGGGAGGAAAGCAGAAGCTCAAACATTGGCCCAGCAGCAAGTACAATTAGGTTGCCCTCTTATTGCAAGCTACACAGCACAGACACAGGAGATAGCTGTTGATTTATTTTCCCTCAGCAGAGGAAGAGCTAGGTGAAAAGTACATAAAGGAGGAATTATGCTATGCTGTGCAAAAATTCTGTTTGGTTTGAGAGCATGTGAGCCGAGAAAACAATCACTGGATAGTGCAACGGGAAGAGAAGGGGCACAACGGGCAGCATACATTACTATCGCTATTACTCACCAGATTATTTATTATCCATATACAGATATTATTCATGAATTGGGAAAAAGCAAGGAAAGGACTTGAGTAAATCAAGTGACAGACTATTGAGGCTTACCGGCATGAATTCTAGTAGGGTTCAGGGGCTTCCAGCCCTTCCTGCCATACACGTAATATTTATGTCTGTTATTAAAGCCTCCATGCAAAAATAACATCAGGCTTATTTTAGATTCTGACTTAAGCTTATAGAGAGGACAGCTGACAATCTACTGATTAATTTATAAGTCTGAGGGCTCATCATGTTGTTGATTTCAATATATCATTTGGATGGATTTAGTGGAATGTAAAGAGACACTGTTGTTTTACCCTCAGAAGGAGCCAAATACTTGGGCATCTGGCATTTAAAATCTTTCAGTCTTAGATTGACTTCAACTGCTTTGCAACTGCCTTTTGCATTTTCTTCAAAAGATGACAACTGGGCTAGCCTTGGTCATCACAGACCACTAGAAATTTCCAAACACTAAAAAAGACATTTTAAAAATTGCCCCCTCTGGAAGAGTATCCATTAGCAGGAATTGGAGAAGTTTTCATTAGTGACACCCACTAAAGTACATCTAGCACAAATGCATGGACACCCATAGATAACAAATTCACACTTGTGCTGCTCTCCTGATTACACAAGGTGTAGAAGGGCCTCAGCTAGCGCCACTCAGGTCTTTTGTAGCACAGAATATGTATGAGAAAAATCTGTGCTATTAGGAAGGGAAAAGGAGGCTTAAAGTATCCTTATGTATGTTTTATGTCAAAGAACAATGGACAGCGTAAAATACATTTTTTCTTCTTTTCGCACCTATGCACGTGGATCCTACAAAGTGATCAGCCAGAAGTTTGGTCCTATGGCCTTATCTGGAACCATATCCAATTAAAATTTTGGTGAAAACCAGCAAAAAATGGGTTTCTCTTACAGATGTCATCCCAATTATCTACTTAGAGCCCTAGAGTTAACAGGTGGAAGAAATATTCTAGATAGGCTTTCAGAAAACTCAGATATATTTGTAGGCTACCATTGTACTTGTATTATAAGAAAAGTACATGGTTTCAATAGTTTTCTAAAACCAGAAGGTATTAAAAGCTATTCAAGTTCATTCCATCCCTTTATGACCATTCTCCAACCTGCTGATAGGAAAACCAGAAGGATGTTTCTATTGTTTGCAAGTCTTAAAAAAGGAGTCAGGTGATTAAGACAGACATAGGTCAGAAAAACCTTGCACAGGAAAATTCATTTTGCTACATCCCAGATTTTCAGTACTGCTTTGTGTTGCACCTCAGCAGATAATTATTTCTTTTAATGCCCTGCTTTCAACAGGAGGACCCTTCCAACCCAGACTTTTTTGTGATTCTACAATTCTTCAAGCTTGGGAGATGCAAAGCTAAGACAAAACTGTTACTTCACAAAGGAATCTTTATTTCTATTTCCTTATATACCTTTATAACTTTGACCACAAGTCCCTCACCAGGTATAGGTCACTTGGCACAGCAGGTTTCCTAGTCAATAGCAGTAATGGTGCAGGTAGGTAGGAGCCTTTAACCGTTCCCATCTTCTGGAATCATAGAATCATAGAATCATAGAATCA
>WAAD01026429.1:43794-59947 GCA_013389945.1 Fregata magnificens | reverse complement strand
ATCTCGGTCACACTTTAAAAAAGTATATTGTGTATTGTACTTGATTATGTTATGTTTCAGGGCTATTATATTTCCTTATACTCTTTTGCATCATCATGGCTCTTCAATTATTCTACGTATTTTTCAAGAGGGTTTTTTTTCCCCCTACTAAAGAACCAGGTTTAGTTTCCCTGCTGTAAAAACACCGTATCAGTGAGTAGGTTTTATTGTTTTTACTCAGTCCTGGTGAAATGTAATTATTCTGTAGGTATAAATTAATTACCAGCTCTGTCTTACAGTATAATGCAATGCATATTCTCTTGTCTTCCCAAGGATATGAGGCCTGTCTTTTTGCAAGAGATGATGAGAAGTCACAGATTGCTAATTTGTGACCTGGCTCCCTAGCAGTGAGAATTGTAATTGCCATCAGACAGCTCCCTCTGCTTTCTTAAGTGAGTACACACAGACTCTGATTGCAGCATTAGAGCTAGAGTTGCAGTTGAAAGAAAACCCAACAAAATTTCTTCCTTTTGAATACATCAACATTACTTTAAAAAGAGCTACTAGGCCAGTAATAACTACAATTTGCCTTCCCCAAAAGCCTAATTTTAGGTTGTGGGGGTTTTTTTCCTCCCAGAAATTCTGTGACTGTAATGTTCAACAATAGCTAAGCATAATTATTTACGACTTCAGAACTCATGTTGATTTTCTATATATAATGCTGCTATAATTGTACAATTACTGGTGTTCTGGAAGCAGTCCAGAGGTGGAATGGAGGGTCTCTGGGGAATTTGCAGACTCTTTAATTTACTCTGTAGCTCAGTCCAGAGCTGTTTCCATTAAGCTGGAAGAGTGGTCAAAAGAAGGAACTGAAATCACTGGATTACACCATAGAGACTTGGTTGGGATACTCAGAAAAATGTACACGACTTGAATTTACAACAGGAATGGCTCTTCCCCTTTCATCTTTTAGCAAAAACAATTAATTAAAAGAGGTTCAACAAACAAGTGGCCCTTCGTTGGGACTGTGTCCTCAGTTTGGGGTTTATGTAGTGAACTACTAATTCATCTGTCTACCTACCTAGATAATTTCTATATGAGCATAATTCATATATGAATGTACATCTCTAGGCTTGCAGCAACAAATTATTCTTCACTTACAGGACACCCACAAAATTTTAGAACTAAATAATGGTTTGTATATCCATCTTCCCAGCATTGCATATTTTTCATCCTTCCAACAAATGGATCAACAGACCCTTTCAAATAGGTGTGTGTAAGAGGGAAAGAGTGTACAAGAAAAGCTTCTCTGCTAGGCTGCCAAACCAGTCTTTTACACCTATCTTTGAATGGAAGAGTAGATTGGGAGGTTCTCCTAACACAAGAAAACAAAACTAATTCAGACACTCTGACTTTGGTGGGGTTCTCAGGTACAAATGAAAGGGAGAAGAGAGAGAAAATGATTGGTGGTGGTAGACCAAAGAAGAGTCACACAGGGCCAATTTCAAAATAGTAGAATTGCCCAGCAGGCAAAAAGCAAATATACAACACTCTTCAGGCTGAATAATTTACAAAGTGGTAAAACATCAGAAGAAGCCAAGAAATAATTTGATAACAGAATCGACACTAAGTGACACTCATTGCATATAGTTTGAAATAGATACCAGCTTACAGTATGTTGTTTTGTAGGAATGCATTTGACATTGAAATGTATGTGAATATCTACCTGTCCCTAACTGCTTATTTAAATAATTTTAAATGCACAGGATTTTTCTAGCAGTAATATATTTTCATTACATCCATAGGCACTAGAAGCACTTTTTACCATCTACATTACTCAGCAAAGGGTGCAAAGAGGAACTGCATGGAGAGAGAAAGTTTTCTTCTACCCACTTTGTTTATTTATGTTTAGCTATCTTAAACCTGGTTAATTTTCTAATAATGTGGATGTCTATCAAATTATGTGCTGGTTTCCTAGGCTAAATAACACAAGTTTCATTACTAAAATAATTTGAAATGACAAAGGGCAAAGGAAAACAGTGGAAAATATACTGTATAGAAAACTGTTGTAATGGCTTGTAGAAGCAAGTCATGTGAGCTAACAGATTATTCTATCTCTACCTGCTTTGAGTCTAATGTGCCCTCTGAAATTCAGATTCAACAGTCTGGGCAGCTGTTCAGCAGTTACAACAAGGAATACCAAGGATTTAGAAAAATGGAGGCCTGTTTCCCTATTACACTATAAAGTCAGGCTTTTATGCCTAGTTGTGAATGGGAGATGAGATCTGGTAGGTTCTTGTCCACCAAAACTAAATCACACTCACGCTTTTGCTTTTTTTTTTTTTTTTAAATAAATTAATTACTGTTTGAAAAGCTTTTATGTAGCAAGTTATGCAGAATCTTCTCATGGAGGACTGTGCATGTATATACACATATGTCTCTGCGTCAGACCCAATATCTTGATCAGTTATTCTATAAGAAGCAAAGAAAACAATATGAAGTAACAGATCTAAACCATATAAAATATATAAAATGTTAGAAAGATTTTAGCCATCATTAGGTTTTGCTTTCTTTTGTTATACACTACATGCTACGAATAATTTTTAAGCTACCTTATAAATTGAAGATCTTTATCATGTAATTCATAGTTATCCATGCTCTATAAGCCACATCGTAATTGTAGCTAGTATTATGAGTCTGTATTATTTGTAGGTCTCTGGACTCAGTAACATTTTAGAAGATGCAGCTGTTGAATTGCTTTTAGCCGGTTCAGTGATGGTTACAATTGTTTTGCAGTTGACTGTAATTTCTGGGATTTAGTGGGATTGCTGTTCAAAAAAAACCCACCAACACCACCACCAACAAAACAGGAAACCATCAACAAATTACATTCCTAATTTATGGAGTTAGGTTGTAATCTGTTGATGGCTTTCTAACAGATTAAGACCTAGCAGCATAAATAAGGAGGTAGTTTAGAACCTAACATACAGAAAACCCCAAAATAGTGACTTCACCCTGGTGTAATTCTATTGAATTTTAGTGAAATTACACGAAGGAAAAATTAGGGCCAAACTTAATAGACTAGAAGCAGGTGTACTGCTCTGGTTCTACAAGGAATGTGGCTACAGTAGAAGAAATAGACTGGTTTGAGGGAGAATGAGGCCAGGGTGACCACAGGTGATGCTCTGCATCCCTTTTGTCAGCCTGCACCTGGGTTTCCAGCGACAACTTCAGGTTCATATTTCATGGCTGAACATCCAACAACTTTAACCTGCCAAACTTTGCTGCTGTGGTACAGCTGCACATAATGGTGTAAGAATGGTGGACACTGTACTTCCTCTGTGAATGAACTGGTTATCTTGTCCAAGCCCCCTACTCAAATGGGGCCACCCAGAGCAGGTTGCCCAGGACCAAGTCCAGATTGCTTTTCAATATCTCCAAGGATGAAGAATGAGAATGAGCCTGATCTCTGGTGTCTCCTATTTTCCTTTTGTATGTGATGGAGAAGTCTTAGCGCATACCTGGAAGTGGGAGTAGATTATTCCACTTGGGGTTGGGAGGGAGACCTGGTTAGTAAAGTCTTAAATAGAAATCTGCAAAAACCAAAACCACCACCAACAAAAAACCCCAGACAAACAAGCAGAGACACAGTAGAAAGGGAGGAGCCACAATGAAATATTTCCATCCCCTTACTAGACATCAGAAGAGTCAAATTTCAAGATTTATCTCTATTAATGATTTATATTTATTTGGCCTGAACAACAATTAATTAATAATTAATAATAATTATTAAACATGCTTGAAATATCTCACAGGTGACCAAGAATTGTATTGTGTATTTACAATGTAGAAATAAAACTATTCCCCGCAATCATCTTAATATTTTTGATGGATGTTTAACCCTTAGAAAACTCATATTGAGTCAGGGGCTTGCCTAAGAACAGAGAAAATATTAAACAGGTAGGGTGATGGGGTCCTCTGTGGCTGATGTGCTTGGACTACTTCATGGATGACTGGTATTGACTAAGGCAGTCTTTTGAAATTGTATTGCTGTTTTTAAAGTTGTCGGGGTTTGGTCTGTTTCAAGAGCTTTGCTAACACTTTGCACTAAACACTTTGCAAATGATAACTTTTAAGGGAACTAGAAACTAACCTGTATTTTTTTTGAATCGAGTGGGATTTTCTGAACTGTTACCCATAATGCAGTAATTATTTTAAAAGCGCTCTGATATTGCTGTTTTGCATTATGATAGAGTTAGGTCAATGCGTTGTGTTTTTTAAAAAAAAAAAGATGAAACAACTGTAACAAATCAGAACTACTTTTCCAAGATGTCAGTGTAACTTTGCCTTCTGGCTGCATTTTGCACTGATCAGATTTTGAAATTGCCACTTTACAGTTCTCATTTTCCCAGCTAGGTGTCTGCATGAGGGAGATTTTAAAGCCTGAGCAAAAAGGAGTAGCCGGTTTTACCAGGGAGGGTGCAAGGAGGAAAAACAAGGTAAAACTGAAATGAGCTAGAAACCCCCCACAAACCTTACACTGTAATTTTTAACAGACAAAATTTATTTATACAAAATGGAGATTTGTAATGGAAAGAGTCCCACTGCCTTTAATATGAAAAAATACAACTCTAAAGTTTGCATACAGCCCCCAGGCAGTAGATTTTGTGTTTTCTACTGGGTGTTCAGTAGTCATTGAAGAGAAGCAGTAGTTGGAGAGAAGGCAACTGGAGGGAAGGCCAGGGGAGGAAAACTGTGCACACCGGCATCTGGGTGAGGACAGAGCTCACATCAGTCTGAGAATTGCTCCCAGGCAGGCCCATGACTGTGAGCCTGCGCCTCCTTCAGCTCCTGCTGGATGTGGGCCTTAGCCTGCAATTTCTGACTCTCGCAGCACTCTTTGTTCCTTTTCTGAGCAGTTCTGTGGCTTCCATCGAAACCAGTGGGTAAACTGCCTTTCCCCTACTCATTTCCTGGCTGCAGCAATTTCCTCTGTGCTTCTGGTTGTTGGACTCTTTGTGGTGACTGCATTTTTTCCCCTTCATGCTGACAAGTAGGAAAAATCCCAAATGATCATCTGTCTTCAATTTTCTTCAGCCATTTAACTCTTCCTATCCTTGATGTTGCTTTGCCCCATCTTTCTTAGCAGTTTCTCAGCCCAGATCCCTGTTCCAGCAGCGCCTGGGCTTAGGACAACATCCAAGTTTGCGATCGGATTTAAAAGCCATGTGGAATATCCCGTAGTTCACTGGGTCTGAGACCATATCAAGGCAAGACACTCAAAGAAATACACTTGGTAGGTGGTGTCTGTCTTCCTGAGAACAGATAAAACATCTTCCAGAAGCATCTTTGACAGTCTGAATTAATGCTTTTGTTCATCAGTTCTCTCTAACACATGGCAAAATGCTACCCCTACAAGTAGGAAGGAAGAAGCCTTCTAATGGTTAAGATTCAAGAATAACACCACACTCTTCACAGTGTGTTATAACTTAAAAGCTAGTCCCTGCATTCAAAGAGATACTCTGATCCTTGCGGGACTCAAGCCCCTCAGCACTAATGGTGATCTGCCCAGAACAGCAAGAGGACAGCCAGGGACAGCAGGAATAAAGGGGCAGCTCCAGAAACTGGCTGGGTCTTTCTAGCTGGTACGTTACACTAAATCACCAATTCCATTGATTGCGCTGACACCTGCAAATCTCATCTCAAACTAAATAAAACACATTCCAGCACATCCAAGTGGGACCCACCTGGGCTCACCAGCTCCTATCTCCCAAACTTTGCGCTTGCTGAGAAAAGCATTTGAGCAGGTGGCATTAGCGAGGACCATTGAATCATTCTTGTCAGCAGCACAGAAAAGCATTATTGTTCTGTGTCATTTGGCTTTCGGTGAGGTGATTTCAGATGACAAACTGCTCATTTGATTCTTAAGCTCAACACATGGGTGACATCCTCTCCTGCTGCCTTTGGGACACTGCAGAAAGTAGAGAGGGCTCCATCTGCCTGCAGTGAAATGGAAAACCATGTGGAATAAATGCCTATCCAGGGACGGTGCATCTTGTCACGAGCTATACTTCAGTTTAGTTTAACATATCTAGGTAGCTCTCGAAATAACTTCTGGCACGTTTTCTCTTTCTAAAACTCATGGGTTTTGCTAAGTCACTCAGGAAGTCCCGTAGCATTTCCTCTTGGGAAATGGTGCCAAGAGCACTTGGCCAGCGAAGGAAGGATTAACCTCAACTCCAGCTTCTAGCTGCTCTCATTAGCACATGTGAGAGGGCACAAAGTCAAATTTTTGAGGAGAAAGGTAGGGTATTGCATTGGGATGACACTGCTTTATGGCTAGGCTCATAGGATCTGATTTATATCCCACGCTTTCTCTCTCTTCTTAACCAATTTTGTTTGTTCCCTCCCGTGGCAACTTGTTAAGAGAAAGGTCCTCTGGCTTTAACAAACTGCTATCAAGTGGCATTCTTAACTGGCATTTTAAGGTGGTTATTTGAGGATTGCCAAAATAGAGGATTGCCACTCCCAGGGCTTATATTATCTAATGTTACCAGTTTGTTTGATTGCATTCAAACTTCCAAATCTAATCTCAAAATAAATAAAGTATGTTCACAAGGTCTCAGCAGAGGCATCCTGCTGTCTCAGTGATGTGATAAATAACAGCAAAACCCTAGATCCTACTTTTGCTCAAAAAATACATTTCCTTGTTCCGGAAGATAAAAGAATCCTTCTCCTTGAGGCTTGAAGGAAAAGAAGTTATCAGCTACTGGGGCAGAAGAAAATAAATCACAAAAGACTTTTCAGGGAAAGAAAAGATAAAGGGGAAGGGGTTGAGTGTTGGGTTTTTTTCTGAAGGGGGGACTAAAAATAGCTTAAGAAATACACAGTTGTGGAAGCTTTCATAGAACATGTCAGGGATGAAAACAACTCAAAATATAACAAAGACTAAAAAGATCCTTTCCTGAGGCTAAAGCAGATTGCTTTCTCTGAGCTAGCAATGTATTGTTTCAAGCATGGCTGGGAAGAAGCTAATGGTTTTTAGTTTGTAGCTGTCCAGAAGATGGAGGAATGTGCCTTTCTGTGACTAATGAATGCACATAGGAGAGCTGTCAGAGAGCTGGAGCTCCGTGAGTGGGAAAGAGGAGTATTGTGAACAACATGTGTAGCCTATGGGGTCAGATCATCCCTGTGTCAGAGTCTGAGTGCAGTATTTGTCCTGTTTATCTCAAATTTCCCATGGTAATATTTGTT
Organism: Fregata magnificens; assembly: GCA_013389945.1. Taxonomy (NCBI): domain Eukaryota; kingdom Metazoa; phylum Chordata; class Aves; order Suliformes; family Fregatidae; genus Fregata; species Fregata magnificens. The sequence continues at coordinate 52,714 of WAAD01026429.1, read as the reverse complement.
TTATTCCTTCTTTCTGTAAAGAGGGACCTGCTAGGACCTTTGTATTTCTTTTTCTCTCACCCTGTTCACCTGTCACAGCCAAGACAAAGTGGTAGGAGCCCAGTAATAGCATGTCTGTAGCATACGACAGCGTTTATAGACTGGCCGGTTTCAGAAGGTCTCTGTTCTGTATTTAGGGAAAAGGAAGAAAATGCCAGGGTTTCTGGTAGAGGCAGCTCTCTGGTATTTGTGCCTTGGTATATATGCAGTTCCTGTTTCTTACGGCTTTTAGAACTGCTCCTGTACTCTGACAGCCAAATCTATGAAGGCCAAATCTATAAAATGAAATATTGGGGGTGAAACCATCACAGGGATTTCTTTTATCCCTGATACTCAAGAACTATATCTGACATTTCTGCCTGGTCAAGTCTGTCAAGCCAAGTGCAATTTCTTTTCTTAATGTTCAGCGTGTTTGCAATAACTCTGTAAGGCCTATAGAAAAGGTCTGGACTTTCTGCCAAGAAGGGCCATGTTTTCAACCTGTGTGGCAGGTACAATAAATGGAGCACTGTTCAGGATGGGACGCTAAAGGATTTAATATATGATCCATTTTTAAATACAGGTCTTCTTAGCATAAGCCTTTCTCCAGTATTGCTTTCTTCCAGGAGACTCTTCATCAACAGCAGTTCTAAACATCCCTCAGCAGATCCTGGCAGTTTGATAATACAGTCAAGGTATACATTTGCTTTGCTGTCTTACTGCTGTTTTATCTGAAAGCATAAAATCTGAGTTGGGAAACTCAGAAGTAGGCCTTTTTTGTTTGTTTGTTTGTTTATGTATACTGATGTCTGTCATTTATGTTTCAGTCTGAACTCTAGATAAAGGGCTCTAGAAAAACTCTAAGTAAAGCAAAGTGTAGCTGACTTCTTAATTTAAGAAAAAAGAATTTAAAACCCTTTATAGAACTATAGCTAAAATAGTACATATCACTGCACAAAGTACTGAACACCCAAGACAGACTGCGGAAGCGATTCTGTGAGCAAAAACATTTCTTTTGTTGAATTTATTAACACAGAATCACAGAATTACAGAATCACAGAATGGTTGGGTTTGGAAGGGACCTCTGAAGATCATCTCGTCCAACCCCCCTGCTTGAGCAGGTTCACCTACAGCAGGGTGCACAGGACTGCGTCCAGGTGGGTTTTGAATATTTCCAGAGAAGGAGATTCCACAACCTCTCTGGGCAGCCTGTTCCAATGCTCTGTCACCCTCACAGTAAAGAAGTTTTTTCTCATGTTCAGCTGGAACTTCCTGTGTTCCAATTTGTGGCCATTGCCCCTTGTCCTGTCATTGGGCACCACTGAGAAGNCTCGACCTGCTGGCCACACTCCTTTTGATGCACCCCAGGATCCCATTGGCCTTCTTGGCCACAAGGGCACAGTGCTGGCTCATGATCAGCCTGCTGTCCACCAGCACTCCCGGGTCCTTCTCAGCAGAGCTACTTTCCAGCAGGTCAACCCCCAACCTATACCTGTGCATGGGGTTGTTCCTCCCCAGGTGCAGGACCTTACACTTGCTCTTGTCGAATTTCATTAGGTTCCCCTCAGCCCAGCTTTCCAGCCTGTCCAGGTCTCGCTGGATGGCAGCGCAGCCTTCTGGCGTGTCAGCCACTCCTCCCAGTTTGGTATCATCGGCAAACTTGCTGAGGGTACGCTCTATCCCTTCATCCAGGTCATTGATGAATATATTGAACAGAACCAGACCCAGTACGGACCCTGGGGAACACCGCTAGTTACGGGCCTCCAACCAGACTCTGTGCCGTTGATCACAACCCTCTGAGCTCTGCCGTTCAGCCAATTCTCGATCCACCTCACAGTCCTCTCATCTAACCCACACTTCCTAAGCTTACCTTATGTTTGTTATGTTTATTATGTTATTATGTTTATTAGGTTTAAGAATTAAGGATTTAACATGTCCTTGGTAAATAAAAAGGTTTGCAGCAGCAAATCCTTGACTATTACCCAAGTCTCTTACTGTAAGCGATTTCTAAAACTCCAGATTTTAGGCTAACCACTTGGGTCAAAAATGACTGACAATGCATTTAAGTATCATGTAATGAAGTGGTTGGAAATTACTTAATTTATGCGCCATTATGAACCCTTCTTCTGCAGCATCCCTAGCTACGGTACTCCCAAAGCCAGCTGCTATCTGAATAGGAGCAGGCCTATTAAGCCTCTTAAATACTTGCATTCTAATTCCAAAATTGGGTGGCCAGAACCTGAGTCTGTGCAATTGCTTCTATAATTAAGATTCTATCAGTGTTTCTATTACGAACCCTGTTTTCAACCCAATATAATTTAAAGAGGCTTCTTTCCTTTTTTAACACTGAAGGAAACCTATTGTCTGTGATTTCATGTACATTGTGTTATTTCCTAGTTAATAATCAAGCAAATCTTTGAAACATTCTGACATTTTTCATTAAGTCTGTGCCCTCTCTTAACCATTCATCAATGCATCTTTTATTGTGAATACGTGTATTTAAAGCTTATTCTCCTCTATTATGCCTGCTCTTAGCCATACACTCCGTAAAAATGCTTAACACTATCCTTTAGGCCAGAAATCAGGGTCTGATGGCTATACGAAATGGGACAACAAGCCACAGTAAGAACTGCAAGGTTAGAGTAATAACTTCTGGAGGCAGAGGAGTGAGGACATTGATTTCCCTAAGCCCATTCCAATATTCAGACACACCTTTTCAAAGCTTTGTAGGAGCAGAAGATGTCTATTTTGGAGTTTCATCTGCAGTCTTACAGTCTCAGGTGAAACCACTGTGGCCGCAGGAAGCAAGTAAAGATTGTATAAAAAGCCATTCTGTCAGAAACCTATGACTATAATAGCTTTAATTGTCAAACTTGTGCCCCTTACAGATTTGTGTGAAAACTGCTTACCAGTGTCTAACTCAAACAGAACTACTGGGTCCTCAGCAGCTTTGGGAAGACAGGCAGCGTTAACCCATATTACAGCCAAGTCAATCACTTCTAAGAGTCAAAGTGATGAAAGCTTTAGTTAGTTTCCTGTGTTCTATGGATAGCACCTCCACAAATTAGTTTTGCTGAGTTCCTGGTTTCTGAAATAAAAGCCTTGATTCTGGTCTCAACTCACTTGGGGAAGAGGGCTGTAGATTACCTTGACAATCCCCCTCCCTCTGATCTGTTGATGGCATCTGCAGTCCTCGGTGCAAATTACAGCAGCCAGAAGAACTGTTCCTGATAATAACCAGAGCATGACAACACTGACTACATCTCTAATACATGCCGGTGTTAGGAGCTCTGGGGGAAAAGCAGAGAGCAATTCTGCCAGCTATCTGCCACATGAGCATTCCACTTACAAAGATGCAGTATGCTAGGTCTGTTCCTGCCGACATCATGGCCCTCCCCTCCCACTGACATAAGGAAGCTGCTGCATGTCGCAATATTATCGGTTAGAGTTTTCAGTTGAAGGCTTATTAGCTCCAGCTCTTTCTCTGCTGGATACAAGTCACTCCCAACTATCTCACAAGAAACTGCTTCCCCTCCCTTTTGCATTAGTGTAAATCAGCAACAATGCAATGAAGCTTGATGGATTTTTATAGTGGTAAAAAAGGTCGAGTGGTCAAGACTAGGCTTTCTGAGTTTGGAGTGGTCTTTTTGTGCCTTGCAGAGCACGAGGGGAGAACGAGCCCTGCAGCATTCTCACTGGAAGACTATGCCTGAGAGCAACCTGTCCAGCTAGTGCCTTCCTCCCTCACATTTCATTCCCTTTTCAGCTGCATAGCAACTAATGACCATACAAACAGCTTTACAAAAGCCCCACATTACTCCTGTATTTAATTAACTTTTAGAGCATCAGACCATAGTATTTAATCACAGCCCGCCTAGTTTCAGGGGTTATTTGGTCTGAGGCTCACTAATGCTTGGCTTCTGTTCAAAGTGCTTCACTGTTAACTTCTCTTTACATTTCAGACACGGTCTGGTCTTTTCACAGCTGTTCCCAGCAGCAGGTCAAGAACAGGTTCAGTCTCACACCTCTCACATTTGAACCATCGCTACCTTACTTTTTTTTACTAGATAACCTCAGTTCCAAAACACCTACTGCTCCTAAACTGAGACCGTGGGGAGTGTATGTGGGTACTCCTGCAGCCTAACAGATGGGTGTAAGGCTTCTATGTGTCAGCGGCCTTTTACCAGCCATTTGTGCAAGCTAGAGCTACTTTTTTTGTAGAGCTGAAGGATCTGTGCTTTATGCCTTCTACTAATGTGAAGTTCTAAGTAAGTATTGAGGGTGCACAGTCAGGTGGATGCCTTCCAAGTAGCCATAGTTTGCTTCCTGTATGCTTGCAAAGGAGATAAAATCTCTTTGGGCACCACTAACAGATGAGTTGTTCTTAGACATACATCAGACTCTTTATGGCTCCTTCCAACCCCAGTCCTGTTCTGCTGAGACTGGACCCACAAGCAGGTATTCTGACCTGCACTTCCTCATCTTGGGCAATACATTAAGAGCCAGAATGAATGGGGTCATACACTGATTAAGGGATAAAAGTGTTATGACCAAGAGCTATCTTGTGACCCATCCTCTTCTCAGTCACTGGACACTGCTGCTCTATTTCTGCCTAAAACTCTCTGCTTTTAGTGTTTGCTTGCTGAGACAATCCCTTTTATTACTTTATCCACTGGAGATGCAGGTCTTCCCATAACTCTGGCAGTATTCACTTAATTTAATTTTAAAGGCACCCATTAATTAAAATGATTCTATTTACTGATTCTTAATAATGCCTCAACAGCTTTTGTTCTGGTGCATTTGTCTGTGTTTGAGCTTAAGGCCATTTCTGCAGTAAATCATCATTTTCTGCCTGTCGTAGCCTCTAAATGATTCGGGTCAAACAGGCTGGTTTGTACATGGTATTTCAGTAGCTCCCTTCCTGCTACACGTGCTTGGGTTTCTCTGTCCGTCTTTATTCCTGTTTGCCCAGCACCAATAATACAGAAGGGTTTAAGGAGGGGAAAAAAAAGCTGCTTTTCTTCAGCCAGTGTACACCCTGCTCTGCGGAGGGATGCTGGCCCCTGCTGAAAGCGTTTGCAACACGTTCTCTGCAAAGGGCAGCGTGGCTGTTTCATGTGTTGCGAACTGGATTTTAGCCAAGAGCCGTAGCTGACAGTTTCGAGAAGCCACTTCCCCATCCATCTTACTCAGACAATTGCATGCAGTCTCCAAACTAATAATTCATCATTTGTACATGTGTGCCTTCTACTTCATTATTTTATTAACATACTAGAAGGCCCCTGATTCATTTATTAAATTCATTATTATTCTTATCAAGTGATGACATGTTGTTATCCAGGAAGATGCACTTGCTATCTCACAACTAATTATGCCAATTAAGTTTTCATGGTTCTACCACAAAGCACAGCTCATTAACTTTAATCACTTTTGAAATGCAGCTGCTGAGATACACACAGAAAGGAACAGGTAGGTTATAGTTGTTAGTTAATTTCTGCAAATGGAGTTTGTTGTCATTAGGTCTTAAGTGATACTTTCAGGCAATCTTGTTCCCTATTTCCCAGGTAAGTTTTGTGTCTTTCACCTAAGAGGGTTCTAAATGTTTCTTTCTCTTTACAGACTAGCCTTTTGCCATAGAACATTGGACCAAGTTCAGAGATATTTCCTCAGATAAATCTGGTGGTTTAGTTCAGCCCTTAATGGGAATCGATGGACATCTGCAGAGAACATCTTGCTTCACCGAGGTGGAACCAGCCCAAAAGGAGTGACGGCATTTTGATGGAAAGCTGAGGTGCTGCGGTAAGGCAAAAGTTCCTAAGAAAAAGCATCTCAGGTCTTGCAGCAATGCATGTAGTTTATGTCTCCAGAGAGGGGCCAGGTTCATATTCCTCTGAAGGGGTTGACTTGAGTGATTAAGAAGAACAAAATATGGCTGCCCATTTCTGGGTTCGCCACATGCAGGCACGAAACTTTTACAGATCTCCTGAGGGAGAGGGAAAGAGAATTTCTTTGGTTCTGTGAGAGTAAGACAAACTGACTACTGATGCAATGGAACCGACTGGCTCTCAGAGGGTGTAATGTCTCAGCAGGCTCATGGAGTTCCAAAATCTCTGTCACCTTGTTTCCCCACTAGCACCTTTAGGAAACATGAAGAACATTCCTCCTTCGACAACGTTTCACTCTTGCAACTGCAGTCAGAATAGATATAATTCGTATTCCCTTTCACAAACAGCTGGATGCAATAGCTGCTGCAAATTGCCAGGGTGCTTCTACCTCCTCCTCAGCCCCTCACGCGCCTCTCAGTGGTCGCAGGAGCAGAATTCAGCCACAGAAGTGTTACTGCCAGTGACACAGGCTTTCTTCACCTTCTACTTTGTACGTGGTGGTTTTGGCTTTGCCACTTACTGGGAACTGGATAATTAGAAGTTAGGCTTATAAAATCAGCACTGAGCAATTTGGCCAATCCCAGCTTCAAGGCTGTTTACACATTTAGAGGCCAGATGGAAGTATGTGAAAGACTAGTATTCACATCAGGGATTTTCAAGCACATATTCATCCAAATGGCAACTTTTCAATGGCAAAACCCTGTTACTCTTTTTGGTTCTGGTGTTGGTGGACAGAAGTATCGAGTTTGGGATAACAGTCACCTTTTTTTCACAAAGAAATTGAAGTTCAGATCTCTTCTTTATGATCTTTAATGACATGGGAAAGGGCATCTAAGGGCTGTTTTACAGTGTGTTGCACTGTGATGTAGTACTCATGTTATAGTAACCGCTGCTGAGAGATAACTTTTTAAGGATGAGGTATGCCACATGTTGAAGTGAGGATTTAGTGTCTTCAGTGAAGCACGTTAACAATTGTTACATCTGACCCAACATAAACTCTGAGTAGGAAACGCCTGCCATTAATGAAATGTTTATCAGCTCCAGAGCCACTCACCTCTTCATAATCTCTGGGGAAACAGAATTGTCACTAAAATTTACTGTGTTGTCTGAAAATGCTCTGGAATTTATGGGGCTTTGGCTGGGGAGAGAAGCAACCCATTGCAGTGTTGCTTGAGTTGTTAGGTTTTTTTCTTAACACAGCAATAGTAATTCAAGGGTCTTCCAGTCCAAAGGCAAGGCGATGAAACTGAATATACCCTAGAGAAGCCTTCACCAAATGAAGGTTTTCACCCACAGATTTGTTCTCAGCAAAGGAGGGGCCGGCATCACAGAGCCAGTCAGCCAGGCGGACAACATCTGGCTAGCATCTGCCTCATGGCCACAGAAAACCTACAAGCAATCCACAAAATCGACAGTGCCTACCCAGCAGCATGAAGAGAGCTGTCATACAGGAGCCACTCTTCCAGAAGAGAGCGAAAGAATGACTGTGGGTGGTACTTTGCTACCAGCTATGAATCCTTTAGGAAGCTTTGGATGAAGGGTGGGGAACCACAGCTGCTGTCCCTGGATCACACTGTTATACTGTTGTCTATCATGAACCTCTAACAGCAAGAAAGAAATTAATATGGCTGGGGTTTTCCTCCCATATCTAAATGGCATGTGCATGGAAGCAAAAGATTTGCTTAAGTCGGTAGAGTTTTTTTAGCCTTGTTTGTGTGATTTTTACTTTATCAGCTCACTGTAACAAATTTCTCGTACTGTATTAAGAGCACAGACATTCTTGTAAGATATAGTTTATTTATGTATTATTCACTTTGCCTTCTTACTTTGTATTGCTGCCTCTGGGTATCCTAGAGTTGATTTCTTCTTATAACGATGAGGAGAGACACTGCGCAGGGACGTAAGCATGCCTGAACCGGCGTGCAGACACAATCCAGAACTGGCCATGCCTGACGAGAGTGCCTGGAGAAACACTGGCTGTCTGCTCCGGTGGAAACACCTGGGCACAGTGAGGTGGCCAAGGATGGGAAGGGGGTCGGTCATCGCGGTAGGCAGCACTGGGGTAAATCCCAAGCACAGTGCAGAGAGGCTTTCAACACCGACCAGTAAAACACTATGATAATAAGGAGGGAAATGAGTCCAAAAGAAGTGAGGTATGGGTTTCTGGTCATGCTAATTTGAATTTCCTTTCTGTGCTCCATCGAGGATCTTTAACACTGTGCTCCAGTTCACTAACAAATGCTGTTTTGGCATTACTGAAAATGACCAGCAACAGCAGCACTCCTTAAAGAGGTCACCTCGCTCTGGAGATCTGTAGTACCAGAACCAGGAGGCACTGGTTTGCGTGGGCAGGCCGTGCAAAAGCTTCTTCTGGGGCCTTCCATGCACAAGGGACACTCTCAGAGAGAAAGAGATTGTCTAAACCTTAGATTCACAACACTCCCTGAAAAACCACCATCCACCTCCTCCAGCTACACTGTGGCATCGGGTTGGCTCAGGGCTGGATGTTAATGCCAGACGCGTGGTGCGCTTCACGAGCTAGTGGCTCTCCCCGCACAAACGAGCCGGAGAGCGGATCTCTGTCTGCCACGTGTCATGACACGCCGTGCGTCCGTCATGAGAATCCATCCCATTAGCTTGTTAGTGTCTGCGAGGGGATGCGTGCCGTGGAACAGGTTAACGCAAAACGCCGCTGCCGGGCAGCATTTCTCACCCAAGTTTTTCTGTACCAACGCGTGAATGCTTGCGCTTCGGTTTCACGCGCACCCGGCAGTGCCGGTGCTTCTGCCTCACCTCGAAGCACCTGCCCCGCTCTGTCCCACGGACGAGAACAACGTTCAGACCTCGCTGGTATTTCAGTTTTGCCTTGAACTCCACAGAGAGCTGTAGGACCAGAGAAGCCGGCAGAAGGTATGGCCTGCCCCAGCTCTTCGTGTTCTGTGCACCCACGTACTATACGCCATTAATATAACTAATACTAATATAGATTAATTAACTATTCCTATCTCGCACCGCCG
>WAAD01026429.1:321-43133 GCA_013389945.1 Fregata magnificens | reverse complement strand
GGAGAGACCTGGGCGGCCCGGGCTGTGCCCGTCAGGGTGCGCCGTCTGCGCTTCCGCTTGTAAAGAGGCCGAGAAGGACGGTGCGTGGGAAGTGATGCTGCTTTTTGGGCAGCCTTTGCGGGCAAAGGCCGTTTCTCCTCTAGAAGATGCTGTTAGCACGCTAGCTTGCACACGTTCACACTGCAGTTTAAGAACCGCAACCCTGTAGGCGCCTGGCTCGGGTAACACGCCGGGCTTTATCTTGATCATTGCATCATGATCTGAGCCGTAGCTGCTTCACCTCTCTGCAGTAGTTCCAGGGGTGTTAGATCAAGGTATTTAAATGGCAGGCGTCACACCTGCTAGAGCTGCTCTCCGGCATTCATAGTGACGGCAGTGTTGCTATTTTTCATAGTTGCATAGCTTTTGTTCCTGCTGCGGCCACAAAATTCTGGGTTTATGTGCAGCAAAATATTTTGGTAGGCTGCATTAAGGGTCTTGTGAGCAGCCTTTTGGAAGTCTGTCCTTTAGCAAGTTTCACACTCAGTGAGCAGAATGGTACCTGGGTTGTGTCCTTGAATCTGATGCACTGGGCGATACAGTAACTTTGCTGGAGTTACTGATAACCTTGCCCACGCCGTAGTGCTTTTGCCACTGTAGCTAGACCGTGAATACCCTTACTGTTGGCACCGTGCTGGGCTAGTGTTTTGTTGGCATCAGCTCTCTGTCTAGAGCTAGCCCCACGTTTTAGACATGTGAAAGAGCACAAGACTTTGACTCACGTGAATTAGTACTTCCTTACTAGGTCTAGCTTGCTAGCAGTGAGTTATGACTATGTGTAGAATACCATGGTGAAAAAAGAACAGACATCATCTTTCAAGTGTTAAAAAATGCTGCATAATGCTTTTGAGAAGCAAATGTTGATGTTCTGATCAAATCCAAACATTCATCTGTTAAAATTTACATACAGGCTACAGTCATGGTGGTCTTTGTTTCTCCCTTCTAATGTTACTAATATATAACAATGCAATGTTACTAACATATGATAATCCATTTTATCTTTTCCCTCACAAAAAACACTTCTGCAGTTTGGTAAAAGCGGCAGACTTTTTTTTTTTAGCATACTATAGCATAAATATCGTGTGTTTTTTACTTTTGAGGGTTGTACATTAGTAAATTGAGATGCATCTCTTTATGAAGTATGATCTACTCATTTTTTTCTTGTAATCTTGCTTGAATCTGGCACCTTTTGGTTTCATTTAGGCACCTTTTGGTTGTAATGTTTTTGCTATGACTTGAAGTGGCAGTGTTTGATTGCCAGTCTTTGTAAATATAATTGGTAGGTGCGCATTAAAGAAGTTCATTTCTGAGAGGACAGCCATATTTGCATTAAATGCAGGAAAGGATATGCCTGTTGTCTTAAACAGGCTGATGTCTCTGTTTTTTCACTGCCTTATCTTCTTGCTGNGACTGGCATCTTAAACTGCATCATGATTGTGGTCTAAGAGGAATTAGGCCAGTGCTTATGTGTAGTTGGGAGTGTAGATTCAGAGTAGAGAAAAATTCTGAAGTTTCACAGTTATAATTTGGAATGTTTATATTGAAATGCATGTGGCATACAAATGACTAGAATTTTCCTCTATAGTTTTTCCAAGTTTAATTTTCCAGTTGGTATTCTGTAGTAAGTTTGTTAAAGACAGATGTGTTCAGCTCACACTGTTAGAGGAGCTCTGCACAAATGCTCTGTGTGGACCGACCTTTGGTAGAACTTGGGGTTGAGCAACGCTGCTATTTTCTTCTAATTTATTCTCAAGTAGACTTTCTTTCTGAGCTCAGTATTTTAGTCAGATAAATGAGAATGGTAAAAGGAAAATGGCAGTAGTCTTTCAGTGTTACAGACCTAATTCAGATAAGGTCAGATTTCTCTGATAATGCCAAACTTCTGTAAATAGTATATAGTGGTTGTTTTTAAGATTTTGTTAGTTGTTGGAAAACTAAAGAAATGTCAGAAAATCTTTTCAATTATTATTGAATTTTCAATTCAAGGATTTGTTTGGGTAGGGCAGATAAATGAAAAATACGTGTTAAAAGGCCATGAAACAAATGAGTTAACATTGTTCAGAATGACCGTAGGAGCCAAGTTGCCAGAGGGATGAGCAAACTGAGTCTATTTCTTACAGTGAGACTTTTAGACTGTACACGCTGCCTCCCTGCAAAACTGGTAGCAAGTCTCTTGTTCTGCTTGCTTCAAACAGGAGCAGAAGTATATACAGCAAGTGAACAATACCATCATTAATTTCTGATGTAATTTTTGCAGATTACTTAAATCTTTTTGGCTGCTCCCGCTAATATTCAGTGCAATATCACTTTCATTGTGACCTTTATTATCAGTGCACTTGTAACGGGAAATAGGAACACTCCAGGACTCGAGTGCTGTCGAAGGAAAGCGATTTCATCATGTGCATACTTGACAGGAAAAGTTGCTGTGGATTGTGCTGGGGGCGGTTCTAGACTTTGAAATGTGGCCTTTTTTTTTTTAAGAGGGAGAGAACGTTACAAACTGTTTCGTCTCTTTCAAACTGCCTTAGTCTCTTCATAGGTAGACCTAATAATCAGCCATTTGAAACAATTATTTGGAATACGTTTTTATTCATCATATGTGCTTTTGCTGTTGGACTTCCATTTACTGATTCAATGTAATGTGCTCGTAAATCTTTCTTTTAACTAGTACCTCCCAGGCTGGTAGCGTGCAATGCTATTTACCTCTCGGAATTTTCTCCATAGTTTGTTTTTCTCCTCCCTAAGTTTTCTTTAACATAAGTTATGTGGCTGATTAGAGCAACTGTCTGACTCAATGTATTGCTCAGTATGTGTTTGTTTCTGCTCTTCAAAACAGAATTAAGGAAAATTTTGAATAACTTTCTTGTTCAGCAATGCGAAACTGCTGTAGTTTGCCTGGGCTGTTGTAATGACTTGACAATTTGTTCAACTAATAGATGATGTAAGAATTTTTATCTGCGCGAGATTTGTATGCTACTGTGTTATGTGCTGTTCTCCCTAAAAGATATTGAACAGCAGTGCCCAAAGTTTAGATTTCTAACTTTTACTTGAGTGCTTTGGTTTGTTGTGGTAGAGATACAAACATGTTGCCATAAAGAGATGACTTATTTTTTAAGGGAGGCTCACGTTTTAAAAGCTTGAGTTAAATTGTCTGTGCTAAAATAAAATTTGATGCTATGTATAGAGAAGCTATTTTCTTACAAAAAGCTCATAAAGCTTTTTCTCTTGAAAACTGGGCGTTTCATAAGGAAATTCAGTAGTTATACCATGTAATGTGTTAAAATAGCTGACAGAAATAAAATAGATTGTCAGACGTAACAGGAATTGCTTATACATGATACATAATGAAATTTTATTACCAATTATGGAGTGGCTGGGAGAACTACAAAAAACTTCTTTCAGCATTTTCTTGGTNGGCTTCAGAGCTTCAGCTCCTCGACAGTTGTGTATTTAATGCTTGAAGCTAAGCTTCTGAAAGTTTAAGTGGACACTAGTATAAGTTATTTGACTTTCAAAAGTGGTGAGAGCCTTCATCTGCCTCTGAAAATCAGGGTTTCCATGCCTGATTCCATTTACTGTAGCACTGCTCACTCGGAGCTTAAATTTGTGACCATTGTGTTGCTGAGCAGCCTTATTATAATGCGTAATGCACAATATATACTGTCTAGGCATAGAGTGATAGTGTTGGGAAAGGTGTTCTGCAAAGAGAAACTTTATGTATTTACCAAAAAAGAAGTCTTTTTAGTAATGCAGATTACGATTAGTGTCTTGACCTTGAAACCTTTTCCCTGTTTACTTCTTGACAGTGAATTAAAAGTGAAGTAATTAGTGTCTAATCTATGTGCTCAGCAGCCCTGCTGCCTGAGTGCTGTCATCTCGGTGAGAAACTGAAGTCCTGCAGCATTGTACGAGGCTGAGAGTCATACAGCCCTTTTCTGTCTTCTGACATTCAGCATTCTTGATAGACGTTTTCTTCGCTAGCTCTTAAAAAGCTCCGGTGGCAGCAGTTCCACAGCTTCTCCGGGTAGCCTGTTCCACTGTTTTTCTCTACTGTTAGAAAGTCATGGCATTTACCCACAGGTGTCTGTAACTTATATGTCTGAAATAACAGCTGGCTTTGAGAGAATTAGGCTTCCCAAGCTGCCATGGATGGTATCTTGCCTGCAGTGGCATCTGTTCTGAATGGTATTACTTGATTATTTCTCAGTCCTTATTCAATTACAAAGGCAAGTTACTGAATACCTACTTGAGGCACACAGCAAAACTGCACAAAGCCAGATTGCTCAGGAGGCCTGGTGTTCATGTACGTGTACAGGGAATCTTTATTTCCATCATTAATAAGGTTTTTGTGCCCTTGTATTTCCTAAGGTCCCTGGTTATCCTTTGTTGCTGTAGTTCCTGGAAGAGAACTGTGGCCACAGAGCTTTGAGCAGAGAGCTGTGTTGTGCATTTGGCACTGCGGGATGGCGATGAATTGTGCAGGTAGCTGGCTGAAAATAAGGTGGTGCAACATAAAAACTGTATGGGGTCAGTGTGTTTGTTGTGCAGGGCTGAGTATGTCGCTTCTTTAAGGAGGAGACTTCATGTGGAATGAACTCAGAACTTCTGTTCTGCGTTTCTGGGACTGCCAGGCATAAAAATGCTTTTCCGTCAGTGCCCTTGGGCCCAAACAAGCTAGGGAAATAGGAAGCTTTTTGTGACTGAACCTGTGTGTGGCCACATGATGAAACGTGATGACAGAAGGGATGCAGCTACGGGCTTCTGAGGTGCATGTATGATTGATGCAACTCTAAGAGCTTGATTTCTTTTAGATACAGCTTCCTGGTAGTTTTTACATACCCACTTAGAAACAAACCATGCAGAGATGTTCAGAATTGTGATGGATTTGGGGGAAGGTGTTCAACATCTGAAGATACTTTCCGCAAGCTAATCGTTCGGAACTTGAAAACTCTCGCAGTCCCTTCATCAGTTTGGGGCAGACTATAAATAATTTACTTAGAATACCAAATCTATACATCCCAGGTGTCAGCGAGCTTGACATTGATGGATGCTGAACATCTGTAATTCTCATTTATTGTAGGTACTCTTGCTCATTTTAAAAGATTACCTTACCAAATACTGGTCACTGTTGGTTCACAGTGTTCAGGATGTAATCTACTGGAGGTCGTTGGGGAGGGATATTGTGTCAGGGTGTAGGGGTTTTGTTATTTGGGTTTTTTTTAAGAAGTTCATTTGGAAATGGTGGAAAACTTCTGAATAAAGAGTGGACCATGTCAGGACTGCTTTTGCAGCTGTCCTCCTGGCTGAATGAAGTCTGGCTTTTCACAATTTCAAGGCCATGACATGATATCCAGACCTAACAAACTGATGTGTTATCTGAATAAACGTATCAGTTTGCTGGATTTACTGATTTTTAATGACGAGGTTTAGAAAGACGTGTTCTGTCTTTAAAATTCTTGCTTTCCCAATAACTTCTGAAACTATCTGCTGATTTAATTTTGGTATAAAGCCTTTATGTCAGGCTCATTAAAAACGCAAAAAGTAAGTTCTTATATGTCACATGCAATAGGTGGTGGAATGAGAGAGAGACAGGCTATTAAAGTATTGTCACATCACGTCCCTAAACTGAGGGAAGAGCAACAAACAGCAGAAGCTCATCCTACGTTCGCTACAAGAAAAACCACATCAGAGGAGAGGATGTTTTGAATGACTTAATTACACGAGAAACTTCAAGCCTGAGAACGCAATTATGGAGCATGTCTGTAGGAAACCAGGGTTCTTTAATTCTGCTTTCATGAAACTGTTTAACCTTTCTTTGGCAGGAAGGCCTCGAGTACCCAACTTAGTAAGTAAATGCTTTCTACATTTGAGAAGAATAATTCATATAGTGTATTTTAGCCTCTCTGTGGCTTTTCTCATAAGCTAAAATTTCTGTTTGTGGAGGCTGTTCTGAGGTAGCTCTATGTTATTGAAAGTTTTAATATCTGAAGTTAAAAATGAGCTCTAGGGACAGTCTGCTAATGTCAAAGCAACATCCGCAGTGTGCCTGGGAGTTTCTGTGCAGCTAGTGTCAGAGGGTCTGCTACATGGAGCTTAGCTTGTACTTTTACCCTGCTGCCTGGTGCACAGCTTGCTATCTGATCTCTAGTTATTCTTGGCAAGAGGCACCTTGAACCGACAGATTGAGTAAGTAATATGGAGGCAGTAGCTTGGATCTAGTTAGCAGCGTGACACCAAGCTGTGTCGTGCAGTCGACATGCTGGAGGGAGGAGATGCCATCCAGAGGGACCTTGACAGGCTTGAGAGATGGGTCCGTGCAAACCTCATGAAGTTCAACAAGGCCAAGTGCAAGGTCCTGCACATGGGTTGGGGCAATCCCAAGCACAAATACAGGCTGGGTAGAGAATGGATTGAGAGCAGCCCTGAGGAGAAGGACTTGGGGGGTGTTGATTGATGAGAAGCTCAACATGACCTGGCAATGTGCGCTTGCAGCCCAGAAGGCCAACCATATGCTGGGCCGCATCAAAAGAAGCGTGACCAGCAGGTCGAGGGAGGTCATTCTGCCCCTCTACTCTGCTCTCGTGAGACCCCAGCTGGAGTACTGTGTCCATGAAAAGCACATGGACCTGTTGGAGCGAGTCCAGAGGAGGGCCATGAAGATGATCAGAGGGCTGGAGCACCTCTCCCATGAAGACAGGCTCAGAGAGTTGGGGTGGTTCAGCCTGGGGAAGAGAAGGCTCTGGGGAGACCTTAAAGCAGCAGCCTTCTAGTACCTGAAGGGGGCCTACAAGAAAGCTGGAGAGGGACTTTTTACAAGGACATGTAGTGATAGGAGAAGGGGTAATGGCTTTAAACTGAAAGGGGGTAGATTTAGATTTGATATAAGGAAGAAATTCTTCACTCTGAGGGTGGTGAGGCACTGGAACAGGTTGCCCAGAGAAGTTGTGGATGCCTCATCCCTGGAAGTGTTCAAGGCCAGGTTGGGTGGGGCTTTGAGCAACCTGGTCTAGTGGAAGGGTGTCCCTGCCGGTGGCAGGGGGGTTGGAACTAGGTGATCTTTAAGGTCCCTTCCAACCCAAACCATTCTATGATTTTATGACTGCAAGTTACTTCGGTGATTGAGAGCTGTGGTTCTGTACAGTTAATACTTGGCACCCTGGGGATAATATCTATACCCCCAGTTGTAGGAAATTATTTCCAAGGAGCATGCAGGCATCTTGAAGAGACACCTCTGTAGACACACTTCAAGTTCTAGTTAGAAATGATAAACGTGGGGTTCAGGGATGTTATTGCTGCCTCAGTGGTTTCATACTTTCTTGCTGCTTTACAAATCTTGGACAGCAATCAGTGTGTGTGATGTGACTCTGGAACTACTGATTCCAGATTATTTTTTCTTTAATGAATGTTTAGGTTATGTGACACTTATGTTCTAAGCTTCTGGCATCTGTTACAGAAAGCTACCCACAAGTAATCTGAGGTTTTTCCAAGCTCTGATTTTGTGAATGTGTTGGGCAGAGACAAATAGGCTCTAAGAGGACAGTTTTAGTAGTAATCAAGCTTAATTTTTTCCATATTAGAATATTTTGTTCTAGATGAGTCATATTAAGAAACCTCAATTCTTGCAGAATCGGACCAGTATTGAACAAACTAGCAGATTTGTGCCAGTTCTGTCAGATGGAATAACACGTAATGTGAGAAACCACACTGTAAAGGGTAATGCTTTTTAGATCTTTTTGGAAGATAAAGGTAGCATGTAAAAGAAGTAGCCAGCGGGTAAAATGAAACAGCTTACAAATAAAGAAAGATATTCTTTGTAGCAAAGGCTGTAGGAAAAATCTGATAGCCATATTGGAGTTAGTTTTGTCTGTCAGCAATGCATGTAATATTGAAAAAACAACACTGGCAAAATGTCTCTCAGTTACTCCATTTGGAATTAAAAGCATACTTTAAGCTTCTGGGTGCAACGTGTATCCAATACTTAGGCCTTGTCCTAGCAGAGTGGTTCAATTATTTGAGCTGCCATGGCTGCAAAATTGCATGTGTCCCTTTTCTTGCAGTTTGTTGGTATGTTAATGAATCATTGGTTGTACGGATGCCCTCTATGTCTCAAGAATGTCAACAGGTGATGTTTAATCATGAGATAACCCGTGCTTACACAGATGTGACTCTTCTTTTCTTCTAGTAAGTGTAAGATAAAAAGCAAGGTCCAATGTTGGTACTTCTGTGGGAAGATACTGTTTTTTAACCAACTTTTTCAGAATTCGTTGAACTTGTTCTTTGACCATAATGTCCTTTATTGAAATAAATATCTACAATTTATCTGCTGCAGCTGTTAAGCAGTGCTTGTCCCAGGGAGTGGATACTGTTGTGTCATTCCTCAATAATTTATAAATCATGTATTCTTTTTAAAGGTTTCCCTCTTTTTTTTTTTTAAGGGAGAGATTTTTTTGGTCCAAAAGATTAATTTGAACATTTAAAAATCATACATACAAACATCAGTAGCTTCTAGAACTACAGTTTGCACAAGTAGAAATATAATTCTAATCTGTGAATCAGCATTGGTACACTTCTGCTAAATTCTTGTTTAACTTTGTTAGGTACAAGAAAACTCACCGGGGCATAGAGCTGGACTGGAGCCATTCTTTGATTTTATTGTGTCCATTAATGGTTCAAGATTGGTAAGTGTGCTGCTATTTTGTAACTCTGAATATAAACAATGTGTTGAGGATATCATTTTTATAGGTAAACCAATGCATTTGTTTTATTTAAATGTATATAAAATATTTCTGCTTAGTTTAAAATGAGAAAGCCTAACTGCATCAGAAATTGATTTCCTTCACCCTGTAGTTATAATTCTATCAAAAATGTAGCTGGAGAATAAGGATGCAGACAGACAGACGTGCTCCCTGCAGACATCTGCGCCAGCAGAAGATAGTACTACCTACTAATCCACTACTAGCTGCTTGTGCTGGTGCCCCTCTAGTTCTGTCTGTAAGACTGCTTGTGTGAGAAGTTGCAAACTCATTTCAGTCAAAACAGGTTGATTGAAAGAGCTGTTGTCGAAGCTGTTAGCTGGGCAAGAATCATGGGAGAAAGTTTTCAAGCAGAGCTGTAGTGAGACAACAAACCATCATAGTAGTGGGAAAGAACAGCTGTGGGTAAGCTCTTCCACCAGTACAGCTGGATTCAAGAAGGCCTCTGAAAGGCTGCAAGGTGCATCGTATCACAGGTTTAATTAAAGTGCTTTCATGTTTGGAAAGCATGACCTGTTACTGTGAAATCCCAGGTTTTCACCTGAGTTGTGTTCTAGAATTGTGAAGGGACTGGAAGCTTGTTATAAAATAGCTGTAGATACATATCTGATAATGCACAGTGTTTATAGGACCTTAGAAATACAAAAGTGGTGCTGTAGAACTGGATGCTTGCGGTGTTAAGCACTAAACCAAGCTCTTGTTTGAACATTCGCAGAATAAAGACAATGACACTCTCAAGGACCTGTTGAAAGCAAATGTTGAAAAACCTGTAAAAATGCTAGTATACAGTAGCAAAACACTGGAACTGCGAGAAACGTCAGTCACCCCCAGCAACATGTGGGGTGGACAGGGCCTGCTGGGCGTGAGCATTCGTTTCTGCAGCTTTGATGGGGCCAATGAAAATGTATGGCATGTTTTGGTACGTACAGGCTTCCAAGTATTTTTCTTACTGTTGCTTACTGTTAAACTTTTTATCTTTTTACTGAAAAGTAACTTGCAAGGAGTTACACAAGCCATGAGATCAAGTTGGTCTGTTTTCTCTTAATTGATTTTTTTGGGGTTTGGAAAGACTTCTGAACTAGAACTGTATGTCTGTCAGTATATTATCAAATCTTGTATTTAAATCAGTGGTTTTGTACAATACTCAGAGCTCCTTGTAACAGTATCAAAAGACTGTAATCTAGCTGCTGTTTCACTAGTTCAGTGACTATTCTACTAATTCTGTTGAAAACTTGACCAGTTTGTCTGTCTGACTCAAAACTTGTGTGAAGTGCACATCTAACTGTTCTGCTACACCCTGATAGTTACGTAGTGTTTTGTAACTTTCCATCTTAAAACTAGGAAGTGGAACCAAATTCTCCTGCTGCATTAGCTGGACTTAGACCTCATAGTGACTATATCATTGGAGCAGATACAGTCATGAATGAGGTAAGTATATAAAAATAAGATTTTGATTTTTTTAAACCTAAAAAAAAAATTGTACCGGGGCGGTTTGAAGCATCCCCAGTTCTGTCTGTTCAGTGCTAACGGAAGTAAATTAATGCAAAGAGGAAGGGGCTCTGGCATGGTGCCTCTTCTTTGTGCTTAAATGCAATTCTGGAAATAAAAACTGCTCTTAAATATCTTCATGAAGTCAGAAACTTTTTTTGTACTCTAATATTTCAAATAGCAGATTTGATATTGAAAGCAGGTTGTGCCACGTCCTCCAAGTTGCACTAGCAAAGCACATTTTAAAGTTGGCCTTGCGATAAAACAGCAGCACTGCAACAACTGCAACATGTAGTGGTTACCAGGTTCTGTTACAGAAAGTTGGGACTAGGAAGATGATCATTCTAGTGTCAAATGATAATATAAGGACAAGAAAGCCCTTACTCATTTTTATCCTTTTGCAGTCTGAAGATCTCTTTTCCCTTATTGAAACGCATGAAGCAAAGCCATTAAAACTTTATGTGTACAACACAGACACAGATAATTGTAGGGAGGTGGTGATTACTCCAAATTCTGCCTGGGGTGGAGAAGGCAGGTAAGGAGACAATATGTTACAGGGGGACGGGATGGTTTTCTTATAGCACTAGTCTAAAAACTGCTTGCTTAAGTTTTCTACAAAGACAGGAAAAGAGTGGTGTTATATCCAAGGTGTTTCTGCTATAATAAATTATATATTTACTTGAAATTCAGATTTAGTTACTAATGGGGGGGTGTGTATTTACACAGTAAATTAGCTAGTGCAAAAATGCACAAAGCGTGATGATTGCTTTCTGCATTAGGCTTCAAATAGTCATTAGGCTGTAGTATGTTCTTAAAGTGTTGTGCAGTAACCAGAACAGTGGACTGCAAATAACAACTGTGAGTTGAATTCCAGGCTGTATACCTGATACAGCTGCTTGGTTTAAATGACAATGACATTTATTTTGTGCTAAATGTTTATTGCTAAAAGCTACAGAATTTCCTTTCAGTTGTCTCATATCGATTATTTCTCCATGGAAAATGAGGCAACATTTGGGGGGAGGGGGAAAGTTGTACAGAATTTATCTTGAAATTTGTTGGCATCTTGAGTCATCCATGCATTGCTTGCTATGGAGTCTGTAGTT
The DNA here is from genome assembly GCA_013389945.1 of Fregata magnificens. Taxonomy (NCBI): domain Eukaryota; kingdom Metazoa; phylum Chordata; class Aves; order Suliformes; family Fregatidae; genus Fregata; species Fregata magnificens. Next base: position 31,750 of record WAAD01026429.1, on the reverse strand, counting down.
GTAAAGTCACTTCACTGACTTTTAAATGTTCATATTTTAAAAGCCTAGGATGTGGCATTGGTTATGGATATTTGCATAGGATACCTACACGCCCATTTGAAGAGGGAAAGAAAATTTCTCTCCCGGGACAGTTGCCTAGTGCATCTCTCAGTCCCCTCAAAGATGGCTTCACAGAGGTAAGTTGTAGTCACTTTTTTGGCTTGGTAAAATGGATTATGATCTTATATTGCTTTTTGGCTTCTGTTGGTTCTTGTGGAAACAAACCCTAATGATGTAACTTTCTTTTTTTCCTTTCAATAAGGTTCAGCTGTCATCAGTTAATCCCTCAGCCACATTGCCCCCTGGGTCAGCAGGCCTTGAACAGAGTCTTTCGGGACTCTCTATTAGTTCACCCTCAACTACTGTCAGTAATGCTCTCAGTACAGGTTAGTATGGAAGTAACTGACCTCTGAAATGCATGGGTTTTCTGACTTTTTTTGCATTCACAAATGTTTCTATCAATTTAATAGAAGGCAGAGGAGAGAATAAAATTTTCTCTTCCACAAACTTTTCTCAACAACAAAGGCTAGAGTACTGTAATTGTGCCTTACTTGATCACAAAATAATTACAAAGAACTTCTAACAGAAATATGATGCGTATTATTTAGAATACTATTTTTCTGAATCAACATTTTATGGTTAAGGCAAGTAGTAATTCTCCTGTAAGCAATTATTTATTTGTACACCTTGAAGAAGGGAACTTAAGTGTTTTATGCTTAAAATTAATGTTGTTTTCCTGTATACTCCACCAGGTGTTCCAACGGTTCCATTATTACCTCCACAAGTCAGTCAGTCCCTTACCTCTGTGCCACCAGTTAACCCAGCAACTACACTACCAGGTGAGTAACTAAAATTTCTTAAAACATTTCTGAAACAAAAATCTTAAGGGAGCAAGGGAAGAGAGCTATCTTTTCCACTGCTTTTTAGGGGGTGGGAGGGTATGACTTCATAAAACTTCCACATTTCATGTTAAAGATCTCTAGACAACCTCTAAAATGTGAAGAATTTTTTTTTTTGAGTATGTGCACAGCATGTGTGTAGCACAGAGGACTGAGTTGGCAACAAAGTTTACAATCGTTTACTTTTTAGAGCCCCCTGCACAATAGATGCAGCATTCAGCATTTCTCAGGAAGGTATTAGCTTTGCTATTTGCAACGTTTCTTGAATTGATATGTTGTTACTTTCAATAGTTCATAAATTGTATGTTGCAAAATACTTTTGCAAATAGTTTCACAGTTTCCGGTTTGTCCTTTGCACTGGGACATCGTGGCAGAAGAAAGATCTGAGAAGGCACATCTTGCCTATTTCTGTACTCCTTTCACCCGTAAAACCTCCATTTTAGGAAGCTGCATTTTAATACTCAGTTTGATCATTCTTCCTAGTATAAATAGAGGGCTAACAATATAGAACTGTATGTTGCAGTTACTGTTTCTGAATTTAGTAATTTAGACTGCTATAACAAAAGTAAGAGTCTGTCTACAAAGTGGTGTGCGTTATTCCCTGATAATAACGAACATTTCAGGCACTAGTGTTCCAGAATTATTCACAGTGGGTAAGAGAGGATTGTATAGGATTTTGCTGTGTAATTGGTGCGCTGGTATAGGACTCAATCTTGCATTCCAAAACACCGAAGGAGTTGTATCTTATATTTTGTATGCTATGAGACAAGTAGATAAAGATGTGTCCAAAAGTTTTAAGTAATGCTTGGAGGTATGCTCTCTAACATAGAAAAAATGTGTAGTAGAGCTAAGTGCATGCAAACAAGGCCGGAGAACTTTAATCTTGTACTGCTTAGAGAAAATAGCAAACTACTAAGAAGTTCAGCTTCTGTTAATGTCATCTTCTTCCCCAGCCCACTATCCACCCCTTCTCCAAAATCTGCAAATACAAATTTCCTTTCACCTTGTTCTCTGAATAGTATCATTGCTTTTTTGAAAGCTATTAGACTATTTCTTGCAATTTTCATGGCCATACTAGTGAAATTGTAAGTATTAAGTATACCGGCGGTTTAAAATTTGAATGAATTTGTGTGACTTTAAAAGATGTTAAAAGTAGTTCAAACCAAAGTTGCTTGTAGCTGAGATGAAAGCTCTTTGAGTCAGATTATGTCAGCCTTTGTGGCTAATGAATTCACAGGTAGGTAAAGATGACTGGGTTTTTATCAAAATCTGTGTACAGTGGCCTTGCTTTAAGACTCTTCTCCCCTCCGTTTTATTACTGTAGCATCAACAGTTTATTTCAGAATTAGCCTTCTCTGAGCTAAACACAAAGTAGGAATAGAGCCCTTGTCCCAGAAATGTAGTCCTTCTAAGACAGGAAATAGAGGAGCGGAAAGATGTTCCATAGCAAACACAGTGATAGAAGGGCATGTGTTGTGTTCATCGTATGTTTCTCTTCTGTTTTCAGTCCTTCCTGACTTTAAAAGTTACTTTGTCTTGCCTTTTCTATATATTTTTGTGTTTAACTCGAGTTACGAAGTAAGTAGGGAAGACTAATAATAGAGTAATCAATATTAGAGATCAGAAATACTATGTATTTCATCCTGTTATTATCTTCTGCCATTCAAATTAGGAATGGAGAGCTTCTGGTACAGTGCTGTGGTGAAATAACTACCTTTGTTAAAAGCTGAACTTGGACTGCAAACCTACTAATTCCTTGAAATAAGATTCTAGTTTCCTCAGAAAAATTTGAAAGGTTGGGATTATGTATTTGCTAGTCTGGACTTCCTGCAGTAGGTATCTGTTTTCACTGTGTGACTTAAAAGCTGAAACTCAGGTGAATTTACATTCTTATATGTAAAAACTATGATCAAGATGTAAAGCAATATAAAATAACTTTAAATGATCAATAAGATCTCAGAAACAGTGAGAAAAAACCAAGTTTTCAGCTGTAACTTTTCCACTCTTCTCTTAGGTCTGATGCCATTACCAGCAGGGCTTCCCAACCTGACTGATCTGTCCAAACTTAATTTACCTGCACCACACATCGTTCCAGAAATCATACAGCCTGGTATGTGCTTCTGCAAACTGAAACACGGTCATAGTGGGTCTCTCCTTGACGATCCTTGACACTCTCATTTAGAGCCTGAGGTGGAGTCCTGAAGAGGATAAATTGAATGTTTGCCTGAGATGGGAGTTGACAGTAGTGCCCAGATTAGGTAGACAAGGAATATATCTTTAGGTAAACTAATTCTAAACCTGTGTCTGTATTTAGTTGTTTCATCTTGTATTACCTGATTTATGATCTCAAAAGAGATTGTGCCAAGAATGAAAGTATATAGTTTTATGGGTAGAAGAAAATATGAGGTGGTTCCTTGTATGCTAGATGAGGAGATCGAAGCACCCTGATTGAATGCCAAAAGTATGAACTAAAACTAGATTTATGGTTTTGAATAAAACAAAACTGCTGAAGGTGCACATGGAGCAAGCAAAAAGAAATTGGAAGCTTACATGGAGTAAGGTTCTTGTTAACTTCTTGTTTCTGGCAGTTTCAGTGAATGCCAGAAAAATCTAATCATCAGTATTAATGCATTAAATACCTAGTTCTCTGGGGAGGTAGAAGCAAACTTGAGTTTATTCTGATTCTTCAATTCTGAAATCTGAAAAGTATCAGGCTTGAAACTAGCCTGTTGAGTCAGCGCTGCACGTATATCATGCTCACACTAAGTTCAAAAAGCTTCCTCCTCTCCAAGAGTAAATAGGAGATTAGGGAAAGTAAAAATTTTAAGCAAACAGAGAATCTCTCCAGTTCTGTCTGTGGTATGCAGGAGCTCACTGCCTTTGTTTTGTTTTGGTTTTTTTTTCTTTTTTTCTTTCTCCTTAGGTTTGCCATCCCTTCCCTCCTTGCCGCCTCTGAATCTAATGGGAATAACACCTCTATCAATGCCACCCAAATGTGTTCCTCTGCTTCCTTTGGTCACAGAGGCATCTACAGTGCCTACAGATTTGCTTCCCTCCATTACTCAAGTCGGAAGCTTTTCCATCGACCCTGGCACTACTGTAAATGTAGAACAGACCTCTACGCTCACCTTGGATAGTGCTACCCCAACTTCTAAGGCAACTATTGTTGACAGATCAAGTGAATCCTCTACAGTTAATGAGAAAACATCTGGAGTCACAGATACACAAGCTTCTGAATCGTAACTCCAGATCACTCTGTTGGATTGGCTTGGTATTTATTTAGCCATGGGATACATATTTGAAGAGCAAGCTATCATTAATTTCATACTAGTTTGTACTTAATCTTTAGGAGTCCTGTAAATAATATGGAGGTATAATAAAAATAAAAGGGGGTTTATAAAGTGTGTGTGGTGGGAGGGGAGGAAGAGTACTTGTATGTAACCAAAAAAAAAAAAAAGTCAAGGAGGTAAAGAGAATTCCACTGCCAAACTCGGAGGTATATGTTTTTAATATAGGCTGACAGCCTTAGCCTGCTAGGCCTGTTCTTGCTTATAATTAGCAATTTTTGCTTCTGATAGAAATGAAGTGGTTCTTGCGTGTGACATTTACGTACCATAGTTCTTGTTCTTTGCAAGTATCTTGTTACTACAGTGGGGATGAGAATGTTTAGTCCGAGTTGTAAATTTTAACACTGCAAAACTTCCACCTAAAGACGTTTCTATTAAAGTTGCTGAGTGACCTGTTAACTGACATCTCGTTATTCAGCTTGTACACAAATCTTTATTTTTAAGCTCTTGAGAGATGCTCAAGCCATGTTTTGTGACTGCTGCTGTGTTGTCTCATATGCCCACTGTAAAATGGCATTTGGAAGGGAATACAGGAAATGTTAAATGTAGCACACAATTTGGCACTTCATGACTACTGTAAGACAAATTAATGGATTAAGCATACATACAGCAATAAATTCCTGGAATTTTATCCTTTGTGTGACAGAATAGCACATTCATTTGTTTAATGCTTAAATTCTCATTTAACTATTTTTAGCTCAGCTTTCTCTAGCACAGATCCATGAAAGGGCTCTCCTCCAGAGGAATGGATCCAAGAGGGAATGCCAGACTTCTTAATGGCAGGCAGGATCAGCACTAGTGGTTAGATCCGTTGCAGCAATGAGTCATGAAATCTGCCTGCATATGATTCATACTTGGCTTTTTACGTTGATGTTCAGGATGCAAATTGTAGATCAACTGTAGATTATACACTTGAATAAACTGCTGTGTGCGCTGTACTCCAGGTGATAGCCTTCACTCCTGGTATTGCGTACAGTTGATGTGGGAAACTCTTTTGTACTACTCTAGTCCTTCTATACTACTGGGATTTCATTTATATGTGTTTGCTACAAGCATATGCAAACTTTAGCCATATCATCAGCAGGCTGGAGCTAAATAAAGTCTGTCTCAACAGCTACATAATCCCTTTTGGCAATGTAGTGTGCCTGATCACTCTTTGGAATAGTAGTTGCATCTAACTGCTGATCATAAGGCTTCCACTTCAACTAATTCTTTGAGACATTATCTAATACCTGTTGTCCTGTCTCATCTTTATCACTTAAGTATTTGTCTTTCCTCTGCCCTACTACTGCACATTTCCTCATCACCTGTTGTGTCAAAAGCCTGTGTCAAAGACAGACCCCAAATACTTCTTTTCACACTGTGAGCGGTTTCTTTTCTCAGCTGCTTGGAGTGTGAAATCCCTCTGCCTTGTTAAGTAGCGGGCTCACTGTTTCTCAGAATGTATTTTTGATTTACCTTTGTAAATCCAGTGTCAAATACCTCAGAATTAAACCTTGGCATGAGAAGAAAGATGTTCCCTCTTTCTTTGCTGTATATAGAGAACATCTGTTAGTATTGAGTTTCATAAAGCCTCACAGGTCTAACAGTCTTTCCTGTAACTTCCTTACATGCTTCCACAGCTAGAGTCCTCATTATTATTATTTTCCTTATCTAAGCCAAGAACAGTAGAAACAGAAGTTTTGTCACATACCAAATTTAGAGTAATTGCTGATTGTAATCGGATGCCTTGAACTAGAATCCTTGGGTAGTTTTTTTGTTCTTAACAGTATGGCAGAGTGTCCTTTGGAGTAACATCTGAAGTTAGCTGGCATGTTTCTATGCTTTCCAACAGCAAGCTGCAAACTTTTATAGGGGTTGTGCAGTTGTCTCTAGTAGCAGACAAAATAAGATGCTTAGTCTGAAGTCATGCACTTCTGTTAGCTATTTTAAGGGCCCTTGTTGCTGACTTTATAGATTAGCCTTTTGATAGGTATAAGAGCAGTGGAAGTAAGGCAGTGTTTAAGTGTAACCATCAGCAATTCTCCTAAACATAACGTGACTCCAAATTTGGAGGTGATTCAGTGGTGCAGATTTTAAGCTGTAACCTCCCAGCTAAAAAGTCATAAACATTGAGAATTCAAAAACTTACCACTTAAAATATTAGCAAGGTCCTTGAAGTCATACTATTGCACTCTGTCCCTGTTTTTTAATTCCCTCAACTAGATTTAATGAAATTGTACCTTAATCACTTCCGGCAAGGGTGTCTTAATGACTTATTTTTCCCCCCAAAAGAGAGTAAGGAGGGATGAGGACTTAAGATACACCAAGGGACTGACAGCCAATGTAACCTTCTTTCCATGAGTTCATGTATTCAGCTGTTAATGAACAGTTACGAATAGGCACATTAGCTTTATTTAAAACATTGACACATGGAGTTCTTTAACAAGTGCTGACAGCAGACAAAAAGACAAAGGTACCATGAACATCCCCAGCCTTGCATATAATTAAGAATGATTAATGTGTGCATGACATACTGTAAAATGAATAAGGTATTTTCCAGCTCCACCGAAGGCTGCTCTGGGGGCAGTGGTGTTCAGTGGTATGTATGTTTGTTGTGAGTGCAGGGCCGTCTGTACAGCTCTGCTTGAGAAACCGTGAGCACACGCTGAAGAGGTGCATTTTGCAGCTTGAGGCTCTGCTGCTGCTCCAGGAAACAGCTGCTCAGGCTGCAAGGTCAAGGCAGGAGTGTGGACAAAGTGTGAATGGTGAACGTTTCATAGGTTTGGTGGGGTCATACAGCGGGCTGTTCCTGAGCCCCTGACAGCCATCTTTTAAATCAATCCTGTCCAACATTAAACCTCCCTGTCGCAATTGGAGCTCCAACATTTGTTGCCGGGAAATAGCGGTGCAGGGCCACGAGATGGCGTGCAATAGTTTCTTTTTGCTGAATTTACAGGATTAGGCTCGGCGATGAGGGTGGTTTGTTGGTTCCCGCCTTCCCCCCCCTCCCCCGCCTTCAGCAGCAACTGTAGTCAAATGGATGCCAGCTGGATGCTGAATGATAGTACTTTAAGGAATCGCAGATAACTGTAAAACCAACTGATTTGAAGGCAGAAATGGGCTGAGCTTAAGCTATTTCTAAATTTTAGAATTTTGCTGGCAGTTTGCTGACTTAAGCCAAGCTAACCACAGGGCAGGGTGAAAGTTTGTTTTGAAGAAAGCAGATCCTTACAGGCAGGGACTCGTTTGAGATACTGTAATGCTGAAGGAGAAGCCTGGGTGATATTTCCAGCCTCTCAGTGATGTGAGTGCTGTTTATGGAATTAAGTTGAAGGGGGCAGGATAAGGATCGGTGATGTTTGATCGTGACGCCCTGTCTTCCTCAATTATACATGGGCTTTGTCTGTACTAGTCAAATAAATGTGTTCACAATCGCTGCCTACCATGGAGGCCCCACTGGCACCAAGCTCAGATTCTTTGGTTCATCGCTTGGACTTAGACACCTAGAATCTGTCTCATCTTAGATTTGAATCCTGTAATGGTAGGCAAGAATCAGACTGCAAAAGTGTTTCTTCATTTGTAAGTGTTTGTAGTTCATAACTAACTCATGCTTTGTAGTCCTGCTCTGTACATTCTTCATGGTAGTGCCAATGGCTTAATGCGTATTTGTGCAGCCCAGCATACAGTGTCTTGCCGTGTGCTGCGCCTTCTAATAGTAACTTTAGCTTAGAAAGCAAAAATCTTCAAACTGATTTGCCTGTAACATCTGTGGTAGAAGCTTTTTTTTTAGCTGTGGTATAATGGGGAGCCAACACCTACCATAGCACAGTTTTAAAGTGACATACTTAAGGTGCAAGAACCAATCTCAAAAAAACAAACCCAAACAACCCACCATCCCAATCAAACAGAAAAACTTAATTTAGCTCAGGTGAATCTCCATCAGTTCTGCCCCTGCAGCCCTGGCGAAAGAGTTAAAAGCACAGTAATCTGCCATTTTACAGACTATCTAAGAGATTTGCAGAAGGTGGCTAGAGAGGTAGTAAGCTGAGCAAGGAACAAATACATCATTTTCCAGAAGCCTCAATTCATGTTTATCCTTAGGTCTTGTGAATACATTATGTTGCCAGGGTGCAGCTAGCAAATCAGCATTTCACTAGGGTGGATGACTGGTGTTTCTTAGGAACAGCCTTTGCACATTATTTCAGTTGCAAGTTAGTACCAAAGTGCTGCTTTTGTGCTATGACATACTTGGCATGCGAAACTGCATCAAGACTTAGAGTCCAAAGGCCACAGACCTGGCATGTGGAGACGTGCTCCGGCTGAGGAGGGTTAGGTGGGGTGCATGGTTTTGTTACCTTACTCACAGTGGGAAAGTGCCGTCCCATCTCTGTCCATCAGCCACATGCCTGCCTCTCCACTGCCCTTCCTTGCACCTGGAAGGGCAGAATTTTGCCCTAAGAGGAGGCTGCAAACATTATTACTCTGCACTGACAAGCTGACTACGGCCATATCAAATAATCACATTCTCAGCCTCGGAATTTTTATCCTATGGGATCAAAAGGTATGTTTCATCCTTAGTTTTGCAATGTTGTATTTTTACTCTCTCTCTCTGAACAGTTTCCTGTGTTAGGTTCACAGTTAATCCATCTTAAAAGCTGCATTCCAGCATTGCTCAGCTCACCCACAAGAGAGAGCTTCAGAGACCACAGAGGTCAGGCTCACCTTGGGCAACCCATGACAACAGCTAAAGCCACTTCTGGCAACAAAACAACCCACTTTAATAACAGTCCCCTTGCCTGAGAGCTGTTTACTCTGCCAGTAAGTGGTTGCATATTCACATACTTTGTTCATGGCCCTTGCAGCTTAGGTGAGCTATGAAATCCCAACAGAAGCTAAAAAAAGGAAACATGAGTGATGAACTCAAGCTGCAAAGCCTATAGTCGACATAGGCTTGCTAGTTATGTAAGAAAATCCTGCAATGGAAGATTATCATATTAGCAAAAGCAATGCAGAGCTATGAGCTTTACGTTTGACAAGGGGTGCTGGATGTAATGGGGGTCACTGGGGGTCGACTTGTCTGGACCTTCCGATGTGCAGAAAGGACATTATAGCACTGCCCAGATCCTGCTCCCTGAAGAAATCTCTTCCCAGCCTCAAAATTTATCACCCAACATCCTCTGCTGGCAGATTTCATGAACAAACGGCTCATTTCAGTGTTCTTGCTCCTGAATGAACAATAGTCACAAATAACAAATCTTCAGCCAACACCACTATATTTGCACCTGGTATAAGAGAAATACCTTCCAGGTCGCACTGGAGAGAGGGAGAGAGCATATAGACAGTTCAGTAGCTGAGACTTAGCAGTGACCATCTTGCTACCATCTCGTCCTCATCCTTCAAGCTGATTCCCCCTGAAATTCTGGGGTTTGAGTCTTCCAAACAGTTGTCTTTAAAAACAAGCTGAAGATTTCAAACCTCCCATCCTGACGTTTCTAAGTACCCATTGTATAGGCACATATCATGGGCTTGAATTGGCACAAACCATCAGGCAGTGCTTAAACAATTTAAAGAAAGAATCTGAAAACTGAAGCTAGCTCAGAGAAATAGTGCAACTTATTTAAGAAACATTGGAACTTGGAAACAAAAGTTGAAATTTTTATAAACAGCAGCTCAGTATTAACAGCTACTAGGCATCTGTCAAGTTTTATCAATTATGATGCTAAAAGCTAGAACTGTAAGAAAAGAGATGAGAAAGCTATTTCATAACACTGTTTATGCCCTCAGGTGAGTTTGTGTTCACATGAAACAGGGAACAGAACAAGCGTGGTCCCAGGCAGTGACACTACTAAGACTCAGAAGTCTGACAATAGGAGATGGTTTTGTACATATAAACAGTACTTGGGTAAAATCCTTTTAGAGAGCAACTGCAACTGCTGAGAAAATAGAAACCAACTGGAAGTCTGTGTATTGCCAAATAACATGCTGGGCACTGAAAATGGCTGAATTTGTAAAACAATTACCTTTTGTTTCAAGGTTACATTTTTATTTGAAACAGATTTCTTACCCATCTTACTAGTAACACCTATTCAGAGAGGAGATCAAAAAAAACCAAAAAAAGCACACTTGCTCTCTGGGCACTAACTGTTTAATAATGAAGAGGAACTTACTGTTCCTAACACACTTCTTGACCATTTTCAATCCTAACTACAAAAAAAGTACCAAAAATAACGTTCTTCTGGATTGCACTGTCCTTCTGAATATTTTTAGCCTAAAAGTACACATCATAAAGGAGTAGGAAGACTTTGAGGAATTTGGGGTGAAATAGCGAGAACTTTGAGGAACTGAACCAAATATTTTTCAAATGCTCCTTGGAAACTGCCATATGTCACTCGCATGGAGGCATGCTTGTGCATCCTTACCTGGCAGCTTCACATTGCTGGAGTTCAGTATCGGTGTAGTCTGCTCTAGAGTCTCTTGCCAACTTGCAGAAGTACTTGCTTCAGCCTTGAATCCTGTCCTTGCAATGCCTACCTGTCAGCCTACAAACTTCTGCCTCCGACAACTCAACACCATCTCTCAGTAAGTACGTTACTAGCCCCTTCTCTAAAGGACTTGCTGCCTCCATGGCTGCTGCCATGTCGCACTACAGAGGTAATATTTCAGGATAAGGCCTGAAGGCATCTCAGATTCTTGTCCACTATATCATCTTCCTCCCCTTTTTCTCTCTTCGTCTTACTCCCTGTGTCATTTCTAGATGGGGTCTTGTAGTATCATTCAGAAAGGCTAGCAAGGGTTGCTAAAGACACAGGGAGATTTCTGATGATGTATAGGAAGAGAGGTGCTGAAAGAGAGCTGTTAAAGGACAGAAGCCAGATGGCTTTCTCCTTCCTAGCATTCGGCACTCTGCTCAGCTTCTCCACAGAACAGAGGGGTCCTACTGTCACCTCTTGCCTAGGACTCCTCATTTGCCATCCTCCCACAGGAAGTGCCCATGTTTTTTGAACTACTTCTTCTTGGACCTTCCAAAAAAGGCATGGAAGTCGGCCCTCACATCCACTGCCTGGTGTGCTCTGGACACTGTAGTCACCCCCACTTCAGCCGCAGCCGGTGCTCCACCTCAGAGCTCCGCGCTTTGGTGGAAGATGTGGGCTGGCCTGAGGGAGGATCATGAGTCAGCCGGTGGGAGAGAGTGCCCGCAGACATTGCCCTGTGCCTGACACCCGAGACACCACATCCCGTCACTGTGAAGGCACAGCAGCAGTTTTCAAGAGGCAGGTTAGCAACCAGCAGCTTGCTGACACTCACACCTTTTGCTTGCTGGAGGAGGGGCACCGCGCTCTCTTCAAGGAGAACTCTTGAAAAGGATTAAGAGTAATAGAAAGCTGTTATTATCGCACATGGGGCTGAACTTGAACAACCTCTACAACTGATTGTGATGCTGAGAGCATCTCATGAGCACCGTGCAGTTTCAAGTGCAAGGTCTTTGCTTCTAGCACCATGTGCCGTGCAAGGGGGATATTGGCCGTTTAAACAGCAGGTGCACTTCACTAGAGGAGGGTGTTTGATGAGTCCTGTACATATCTCCTTATAAACACTAGAAATGTGCTTTCTGAAAGAAAGACAGTATTTAAATTGATTAGGCAAATAATAAATAATGCCCTCAGCCTCCAGTCTCCCAGCGCTGGGCATATGGCGCCTTTCCAGACCACATGGCAGCCAATGAGGCAGAGCTGGTGATTATTATTTCACCCACCTTTGGCAGGAAATAAAACATCTGTTTAATCCTGACAGTGAGACTCCCCAGCAGTTAAGCTAAGACAGTTAAAAAGGAATATAATTGAAAATTATGTTTAAGGCAGCAGAAGGCAGTGATAGACTTTTCAAATTTGATAAGACTTCAGTCAGTGATACTTGGAGAGCTGTGGGATTTTTCACAGCCATAGCCAGTCAGGACCTCTGTTTCACAGCTCAGTCAGAGAGAAATCTTGCTTTTGAAAAAGGGCATCTTTTCAGCTGGGCTCAAGGGACAAGTGGTTGTGGCTATGGACTGCTCACAAGTGGAGCAGCTGCTGCTCTCAGTTCTTCTGGTTACCAATGCTATTTCTCATTGCTGTTCAACCACAAGGCAGTGTTAAGTGCTTGAACACTTGGACTATTAATGTGAAAAAGCAGCATGAGCAGACATGCCATTCCGTGAAATGTATAAGCAGATGAAGATATTTTGGGGGGATGCGGAACAACTTCTAAAATTATCTGTTCCCCTGGAAAGTTAAAACCATTGTATTATTGACTATGAATGAGGAGCCAGTGGGCTGACCAAATAGCTCAGCTAGGCAGTGATGAAGGGGAAGGACAGCTACAAGTTTCACCTCCTAGAACAGCAACAGAGTCCTAAGTGGTCAAAAGAGGCAGCCTCAAAAAGAGGGAGGGGTATTTACTTCAGGTGATATAGTCAGAGTGGTCCACTGAAACTGAGCAAAGGGAACTTTAGACCAAATGCTTGTAATAATTCCTATGTCTCAAATTAATCTGCATAACAGTCTTAGCAGGGATGTGTTCAAATCCCCTTCCAGAAAAGGACAAAACAAAGTCTTGGGTTCAGCAACCCAAAGAATAAGCCTGTGCTGAATTACTGGAGCAAGATGAAAAACATTTGCTGTTTTGTGGGATTCATCTTGCTCTACTCTCTTCGTATCCAGCAGAGCCTGCTCACAGACACTGTAGTGCTCCTCTTTGAACTGGTTTGGCTCAGTGGGTGGACGGGCATTTAGTTAGCGGTGGTCACTTTGGAGTGAGGAGGGTTTGAAGAATATTCTACAGGCAGTCACTGAGAACAGATTCCAGCTGGCTGCAAGCACTCCCACTAGGATATGAAGCACAGCAAAGTCTTAAGTGAATGATGCTTCTGAGCACCCTCGTCAGCTGGTAAGCACAAGCACCCTGGCACGCATGGCAGCACTGAAATGTACAGAGTCAGAGTCATTATTGTGCCACCTCTTAGGAAACAGCTGATTTTGCTGCAGTTTGCAGCAACAGATGTGGACTAAACCCTCCAAAAATTTGTATTCATTTGAGGCAGTAGTACATAATAAAAAGGAGCCTGAGTCCAACCAAAGACAGAACTGAAAAGCAAAACTGGACTTTGGTAAACTCAACTTTGCCTATTGCACCTACTTCTCTACCGGCTTTGACTAGGTCAACAAAAAAATGTCCAGGCCCTGCTGCTGCAGACAGCTGCTGTCCTTTGCTCAGCAATAAAATCAGCTATTGGAGCAGAGCTGTAACAGAGGCTGCTGCTCTGGTTATGGGCTCAGAGCTACTAAGGCTGGGCAAGATCATTACCATCTTCCACCCTGACCTGCCACAGTATGCCCACCACAAAATGTCACTAAGAGTTCCTGTGCAAGCTTCACATTCCTGGATGAGTTGGAGCATATTTTGAGAAGGAAGTCAAACCTCAGTTGATAGTGATAGATTATATACCTACAACTATTAAAACTCTTACTGTGTTTTGTTTCCCTCACTCTAAGTAAGGGGAGAGCTGTGCTTCCCCATTATGGTCTTTGCAATACTCTGTGAAATGGCATTTTTTTCAAGGGTACACTGCAAAAGAGTGCCTTGCTTAACTGTTGGCTACACCTTCACAGGTGTCAGTTATTGATGCTATCAAGAAAGCTGCATCCCTTAAAAGGCTTCCAGCTGAATTTAAGCTCCAGGCCAGATACTTTCTCTCTGCAGGGTAACTTTTACCCTCAAATCTCACTGGAACAAGGTGGCTTTAAAACTAGGAAAAAATGAATGAGGAAATCAGTGATACCAATTATATGCCAAATGAAGATAAGTCCCTCTGTCTCATTAGCACTGTTTAATTATGCTTGGATTTAAATTCTAAATATAGTTCATAAGAATTCACAAGGGCAAGTGTTTGCTTCCACTGTTGTAATCCTCTCAATATCTAATACCTCTCTCTCCCATAAGATCAACAGTTTTAAGGACCTGTCTGCTTGAGTCATAAATAAAGAAGATGCTGACACTTCACCCCTTAGAAGTGAAAAGTTGGTTAAGCAATGGCTTATGTTTGATATTTGCATTACTGTGAGAGTGCAGAGGTCTCAGCTGACTTCTTAGCTTCCTGTGCTGGGTCTGTGTGAACACGTGGAGAGAGTCCCTGCTATAGGGTCCTATAATCTTAACAAGGCAGAGGCAGTATATTTTCAATATGCATGTGTGTATGTATTAATGTATGTATGTGTCTGTCTATCTATCTATCTATCTCTTTAAATGCAAAACATCACAGTTTGCAGGAATTTGAATCTTATCTCCCCAGTCTCAGTCAAGCACTTGATGCAATCCATCCCTCTTTGGGATTAACTTTAACCTCTTTACCAGTTTATCACTTCAAACCTGGTAAAAAATATTATTTCTAACTACTTGACTCAGTCCAGTTACTAGTAGATTTCAGCAGGATTCTAGAAAGCTCCCCTAAATCTGAGTCTTCTACCAAAGTGTTCAGGTGAGAAAGAGAGGAGACCCACTCCCTCACTCCCCGGAGAAAATGCCCTCAGAGCCAGTTCTTTGCTCACCGAGAGGAAGCCTACTCTTAGACCATGTATAGTGTACCTGTCCAAATCATCAACGAGGGAATCTCTCCAGTTTGAGAAAGGTGGGGTTTAAACAAGCATTTCTGCACCAGCCAATGCTAAAAGGAGGGAATGGGGCGGTTCAGTGGGGAGGAGAGAAGCAAACACCGTTTTTCCCTTCCAAGTCTGGCTAGAAATTCACAGTGTTAAGAAGCCCCATCTAAGAAGACAAAGGTTTCCAAAACATCATCAACATTTCTAAAAGCACAGTGAGTGCAAACATGCTGCCTAACAAGGCAGGAGTTTTTGCTAATTCTTTATCAGTGGTTTTGTTTGACTCAGAAATATTATTAATTAATCTAACCACATATAAAGACTATTGATTGAGTGAGAATTTTACTGCCCTCAAAACTACAAGTTTATTGCACTTATGAAAACATTTTACATTTGCATCCTGGATTAGTACATATCTGCCAAGAACAGATGTAATTGCTTAGTCACAGTGCGCAAAGGCATCTGATGGTCAGTGTAGGCTCAGCTTTGGGTGTCCAAAGAATAGTGAACATCATAGATGCAGTATTAGCTATGAGCTTCAGATGCTTGAATTCATGCAGGACCTACAGGAATAATCACTTTCATGTCCATGGGATATGGGATAATTAGAACACCACATTCTTCCTACATTAGTTTAGTTAGGGAACCCTTAAAAAAGATGGTGGGTTTTTGTAACTAACTCCTACTCTCTAGAGATAATTATGCAGAAATGGTGCTGAGTGCATAAATGCTGGTAGCACCCAGATCACTGAGGTGGCTGTTGCAATCATTGTTGTTTCTTGGAAGTTTTGGTTCTTTGTAATCCCTCAGCAGACAGCACAGACCAGCATGGGCTGTGTGCTAGGTCTCTCTCATATGCTAAGAAAAGCATTGGCTTGGTCAAGTATTTGTGTCATGGCACAAAAGAAACACCAAACTAACCAGCTACCTGAGGGCCCCGCAGGAAGTAGTGTTGACTCACAAGGGGATGTTTCCTACATCTGCTACTGGTGGCTTTGCCTGCTGCTGCAGAATATCTCTGCTGTTTGCCACCTGTCAGGTGAGAGATAATCTCTCCTCATCCTCTTGCCCTCCTCTTAACATGACTGATTTTGGTCAGTGAATGAAGCTGGTATGCCACCCGCAAGGGTAGGATTAATAGCTGTCGTGTGGAGGAACATTCTTTGTTCCAAGCCCTGGCTGAAAAGTTTCCTCCCTGTCAAACCCAGCCGAGACCCACAGACAACACTGAAAGCAGACTCTAATCTCTGACAGTTTAGAGGGGTGTAATGCAAACATGAAAGAACATAACTGCTGGATACAACTCGTTGCTTTAATGAGAACATGCCCTTGGGCTTTATGACAAACAAATTCCAGTTGCTTTATTGCATTGTGTCTGAATTTCCCCCTGTCGTTTCAGCTGGATACAGCACACTGTTGGATCATGCCTGGAGAAGGAAGTTATTTGTGCAACTGTGGAGAGAAGGACAAAATATCTGCCAAGATGTCCACACAATGAAAATTTGAGAATACTGGTAGGGTAGCCAGCTGGTTGCCCCCATTAAGAGAGGAGTTCCTCCTGAGGGAAAGCCAGCACACCAAAGCCCAGCTGTGAGGGTAAGCCTGCCTCTGGGGAAGTCCCTCTTCCTCCCGGGGCTCTAGAGGGAGCACAGGCAGGCACCCGGGGCAGCCTGAGCTGAAAGTGAAGCCCTGTCCTGCACCAAGCTAAGATGCTGTCATTTCCAGAAGCGTCTCTCCCCCTGCTCCCCATTCCCACCGGTGCTCATGCCTCCTTCCCAGTGCTGCTGTCCTCACCCGTGTGGCTGCTCAGGGCCTTGGGTCAGCTCTCGGTCCTGGCTGAGAAGTAACACAGCCAAAAAGAGCACTGCATTTTCACCCAGGCCTGCCAGCTGATGAGACCTAGCACACAGCAGCGTGGTCGTTGGTCTGGAGGCAAGGGAGGCTGTGGGTGTGAAGGGCTTGGGGGTGAGCCCTCGGTTAGCTTATGCTGATGGCAAAAATCACATCTCCAGCTAGGAATGTAAAGCTGAGTGGTATTAAACCCTGGACCAAGACCAAAAGCATCATAGCTTTCACACCTTTTGTGACTTTAGTCCAGTAGCTATAAAATAGCATTTTTCCCTCCAGACACACAAATGAGTGCAAAACAATATTTTTAATTATTAAGATAGAAACTTCTAACATACAACCACACCCTAATGGAATCAACTTATGTGAAGCACTCAGTTTTCACATGAAATATTTGTCTTGGGTCAAAAATATAACAAAATCTGTAATGGTAAAAGGATATTGAAAATTGCCTTAAAACACAACAGCCATGCTATTAGGATTAGTAACTACTACATTATATTTTTTAAGTGAAAAACTCTCTTGCAGGTTATACATTGTAGTAGCTATCACTATTTCTTTCACCATATTAGAAATTAGTTTAGAACTACCTCCTGTCATTAATTCACCTTTATCAGCACAATATCCTGTGAAGAACATGTTAGAAATCGTAAGCAGTGACCATCGCAAGGAAATGTGTGACTTGAAAATTATAAGATGATACTTTGAAAGGCTTCTGAGTTGTGATTGTGTCATTATTTCAAATGACAAGAATGGCAATAATAAAGTCCAAAGCAGAGAGAAGAAGAACTGAATTACAATATTTCCTGCCATTTTCAATTACAAATATATTCTGTGAATCATGCTTCAAACTATTAGGTATCAATCAATGTGTTTTATAGATTCATCATTATAGTATTTGAGCACCTAAAAGTCCAAAGTTTCTTAATAACAGGCTAGGGCTTAACACTAAAATAGAGGAGACAAAATACAGAGTTGTTAGAGTTAAGTTCTTTTACAGATCCTTTTCCCAAACACTACAACTCAATACTGCTGTGAACTCCAAACTTGAATCAAGCTTCACTCCAGAAGCTCTCATTCTTATTTCAAGACTCTTGCTCCAAGTCAGATGGGTTGTATAAACGGGTAAGTTTTCCTCCACCCTTTGTTACAAGCTATTCCTCCCTGCTTTACATAAGGTAAAAGAGAAACACTTCTCTCTCAGTATTTGTTGAATCGAAAGCTAGCCAAGTACAGCCGAATGCTAGCAAATACTGATACCCCATGCCAATTTCTAGGAAAAATAGTGTCATTAGTATTTAAATCCTCTGCCTGCAGGAGACAGAGAAGCCCTGGTCCAATATCCCAGAGGGATAAGCAGTCCTGACTGCTCAGTCACGGCATCCGCTGCTCTGATATTGCCATGCCCAAGCTCTGTGTCACGCCAGTGTGAGGTGCAGACAGGTAAAGTAGATGTTTAGCAGCCTGAATACAGCACCTTGCCATCTAGTGGGCGCTGGGAACCGTGTGCTTCCTTCTCCCCTGGGCTGCTGGCAAGTATGTCTGATGCAGCTCTCCAGTGGCAAGCTGAGTTTTGATGTACCTCCGTGATTTTGGGCCAAGGCTGATTTATAAGCAGCAAAGTGCTGCTTATAAAGTTGTGATGGTTCAGGCACCACTACTTTTTCCCCTTGTGCCCTAGGCTCGCTTTCTGTATATCTGAATACGAAACACAATGTGAAACTTGGCCACTAGCTATTACAGCAATTCACCTTATATCCACCCAGTGCATAGTGGCTGAGTCTGAAAGTGTTCTGGACATACAGCAAGTTATCTAAGTGAGCACAGCTGAAGTGTCATTTCAGTCACACCATCCAGCTGGAGCCTTGCCTAGCTGACTCCTGCTTGCTTTTCCCCAATTTCAAATAGGAATGTCTCATATTGTCTTTTCTCCATGACCTCTGTGCCCCGTCCGTGTTGCTCCTTAGCACAAAACTAGCAAAATCCTTTGCAACCTAAGTAATCATTTGCAAAACCCAAAAGGAGAAAAACACGACCTGACTCACTGAATAAAAAAAAAAGAGGCCTTCACATTGCTGCCTGATGTTAACAGAGCACATCAAATCATGCCCCAAAACAGAAAAGCTATCTCATTGTAACTCAGCTGAATTCGGTCTCTGAGATAAGGAGAAAAAACCCAATCTTTACAGTTTTCACCATTAGGACCATGTTTTGTTTAACATGCTACCTATATATTAAGGTTGCCATTTTACCAATATATTAAGGTAGTAATATAAGTGGGAAAGGAGGAGGTTCATTAAAAACACAGGAATTCTGACAGATGACAAAGGATGAGAGCCGAGTAATTCTTCTATTTTATCTGTATGGGTTTTGTTAATTGGGTGGTAGGACAATAACCTTTATGATATGCTAATTTGTTAGATGATTGGAATGTGTTTGGGCTCAGTAATAAAACTGTCCTGACATCTGACAGCTCTAAGAAGACAATTTATGAGATGAGGTTCAGCATCTGATACATCCTTATGTAACCCTACAAGCAACATGAGGATTTTGTGGTGTCATATAAATGTACATGAATTGACATTTAACCAATGGAATAAGATGCTCCAAATTCACTATGGGCAAGTGCTCATGTGTAGTTTGCCAACTAATATGTTACTTACCTGGCAGTGAAGGTATTCCAGTGCTCGAATCGGTGATGAGATCTCTGCCAGCTGCCACTGAGCCACAGCTGCAAGCCTGAAAAGAACCATTTGTGCACTAGTTAGGGTGATTATTGTTGTCATGAAGAAAGTTTTCCATTATGCAAATGTACACAGATGTGCAATAACTGTTCATGTGGCTCTTTAGGGGGACAAACCTAGGACAAGGAAAGAAGCTGCACCTTCTTGCTAAGTCAGTTCCATGTATGCTACCATTTGGCAGGTCCCGTTCCTCTGTCATGCTCAAGGGCAGATGAGATGATAGAAATCTGGGAGCATGGGGGAACATGTTTTACTTCCTCGAATCGTTTAAGTCCTTGCTAGTCCCATTGTTTTTTGTGGAAACTGCCGTTCTACCAATGAAGGCAAGTGAAGATCTACTGAATCTGCTCATGCATGTACAAAGCAGCACAGTTCTCGGTGCTCTTTCCTACAAAGCTCTCACCAATGCTAATGGGGAGTCAGTTCCCTTTTCCAGCTTTCCTTCCAGGTCTGCTAAAGTCATGAGCATGTCCCAACAGGTTAAGACACAAGAAATCATCTCTTCTGTCTTTGTCTTGCATTCACACCACTGAGAACTCTTTTCTGGAAGCATTACTGGGATATGAACAGGAAAGCACTTGTGCTGCAAAATACATCCCTGTGTATTCAGATAGTATTCCTCAAGGCCCTGCACATATCACCCCTCTGTTACACTGACTCTTACAGGAACCTTTGCTATCTATCCAATTGCTAATCATTGCATGTTTCAAGAATGCATCCTCCATACATTGTGGAATATGGCTGCACAGTGACATGCTGGAGCACTGCAGGACACAGCACCAGCCCAGCTGTTCTAGAAGTTGCAAGGCCAATGTCTGAGGGATGGAAGAGCCACTTAGATCTCCTGATATGTCTGAGACCATACAAAAGCTAGGGTCTGACGGACCCCACACTGTCTCTTACTTGAGTCCAAATCAGGGGCAGTGGGTCTAAATGTAACACAGTTGTCAACTGTGAAAAATCGGATACTCGCCTTTCCTCCGCCAAGAGGGAACAGGCCTATGCACAGCTCTGAGGAAGGAAAGAGGGCACAAGGCTCGTTATCAGTATCACACATATCAGCACAGCTGGGGAAGGAAAGCCATGAGGAGGGTATAGACACTACTTCAACATACAGTCTCCATAACTTGACCCTCTGCCGCCCTGATTACACATGTGTGCAGGAGCAGAGGACACAAGATGCAATATTACAGCTTCCTTTGAACTACAGACTTCCAATACACTCATAATATCACTGGACAGTGAAGGCTGATATGGTTCAGGAAGGTTGGGGAATGGCTGCAGTACATGGAAAAAGAAGACAGACGTCTTGGTCTTCATTCGTATTAAAAAAAAAAAAAAATCACTGTAACTACTGTGTGATTAAGCAACTGAGATTTAGGAATATGGACCTGAAGAAAAGCTGCAGATGTATTTGCTCCGCTTCTGCTTCACCGCCTACCTCCCAGCCCTGAGCACTACTTCCCTGCGTGCTGAGACGTGCGTAGAAGCGGTGCCACTGCCTAAGCACCGCTGAGCAAGTGGAGACATATGCACTGTCACCCCAAAGCCACCACGACCTTTCAGCTGCCTAGCGTGTCACTTCACAACACCCAGCTGCACACTAGATTTGTGTAGCTCACTGAAGCACTGGGTGGCTGGAAGTCAGCTTGCACCATCCTCTAATCATCGTGCTGTACCTGCAGGGAGGAAAGCCAAAGCATGGCTTTGGACATCTGGAGTGTGATGAGAGGACTGAGGGTATGGGGAGAAAACCTGTAACAATGCACAGAGATTACCAGAGAATATCAAAGGACTATGCCGTCTGAAAGCACTTCAGATGAAGGAACAGAAGACCTACTCATATGAGGAGAAAACCCCATATGAACTGTCTTCTACAACAAACTTTTCTCAAGTTTCTGTTTTTCATGACCTCTCTTTTTTTTTTTTTTTTTAATCCACAAACTTAATTGCATATTTAAGCATCACAGGGTCTCCTTCTCTACAAGCCCCAGTCCCAGTTATTCCATTGTAGTGAAAGGTGTGCAGACAATATATAAATTTAGGTTAAAAGGCATTTGGGCAATAGGAGACACATATTGCCAGATCCTACCTAGGAGTACTACAATCTGAAATATCATCTTTGCATATATTATATACAAGCCATGAACTCGTAGATGTGTGTGGCACTTTTATCTTTTCAGCTAGAATCATAAAAAAAAACCCCAACCCTATGCTTGTACATACAGCCAATGTATTTAACATAACATACTGCCTTTCATAAAGCTGCATACAATTGATTTTTTAAACTATCATAGCTCTCTACTAGTTAATAATATTCAGAAGAAGAAGAAGATTGAAAGTCCATAAAGACTCCTTTCCTTCTGTCCTGAACTATAAATATTTCAGAATTTCAACATCAAAAATAAACTAGGATATTGATTCAGCAAGGTACTGTCAGGGACTTCTAAGCACTGAAGCACTGGATCATGCTTATGCCTCTCTGAGCTATAGACACTCCCAGACCTTACTGAAGTCAATGACTCTGCTAAGGACTGTCCTTCCAGTCTTGGTGAAGGGAGCAATCATGCAACCCCCTGTGTGCATCAATACTAAAAATAACAGGAAGCCAAAACCCCAGGCCACCTGCAGAACTAATTCTAACCCTGTGTATGCATAAACAGGTTTCCCAAGAATAACAGCAAACACAAGGGTGGTGGACTGCTTATGTTTTTTTACACTGAAAGCACAACTGCCAAACTACAGAAACAGTTCTGGGCTCATGGCTCGGGGCTGAGGCCATGGCGTTGTCTTCCCAGGAAATACTTGTTTCACTGGGCTGCAGAGTTGTGCTCTGCTGAATGCCATGGCATAATTTCCACACAAGAGCAAGAAAACACCTTACTTTGCTAGCTGACCTGATGGTAGCTCATCCTCTGAGGATATAGCAAATGTGGTTTTGAGCTCCATCACTTTTTAAACAGAAAGTCCATGTGCATGTTTTAATGATGCACAGAAGAAGATACCCACAGATTTGTACAGGGGGATTCTGAAATTCAAACATCATGTAATTTCTTAATGATAGCTGATTAGCTCTAGAGACACTAGATACAAAATGAGATTTCTAGGGAAAGCATTTTCCCTTAATTCATGCACAGAATTTTACTGGCTTGGGAAACAGTGCAATGAAAAGAGCACAAGGTGACTCAATTACATAGAGCAAAATAGAAAAAATTTCTTCAACAGCAAGAGTTTCCCTAACATTCTGTTAGGAGTTGAATATCTGAACTAAATAATTCAAGAACCTCACTTGTTCGGAGGATAATAATCTTAACTCTAAAGGATATTCAAGAAGCATGCATGAAGTTCAAAATGAAATACATGGAGGCTGCACAGAAAGCAAGGCTCAAGTACTACACATGGCAATGAACTGTTCTTCATGCCATAGTGCATAGGACTGGAAATAATAGGCTTAATAAGCAGCAAGAAAGACAGGATGTTAGGAAAAACTGGAGTAGATTGCTTGGATAAGTAACGCAGCCTCCACTGATAGGCATCTTTAAGAATAAGGTGGACAAATTTGTCAGGATATAAGTAAACTTGAGCCAAACTTGGGTACTGGAAGACACTAGAGAGTTTTTCAGGGATCCTTGCCTAGTAAACATTGAGGACCAAGTAAAACCTGCTTAGTTTGTGGAAAGGGCACATGGAAACACATCGGACTCGGATGGCAGGTATGTAATGCCAGGCCCCCAGGCTGGTGACTCAGGGGGAGCTCTGTTTATCTTGTTAGACTCCTTTAATCAAATTGTGGTCACAGAGACATGAAATTGCTGGATTTTTCATTCTTTCTCTGAAAACGTTTGCGGTCTCACCTTTCCTACAAACACAACACAGTCCTCAACTCCATGGCTGCCTGGAGCTGGGTATGCCTCAGGAGAGCTATTTACACCCTGAAGCCCACAGCAGGATCGCGTTGGGACCGTGGAAATGACAGTGCCCTGACCCCGGTGATGTGGCGGCAGACAGACATGGCAGGCTGGTGGGCACACAGTGTGAGACCATGACGGTGAAACACTGTCAGTCTGTGCTGCCAGGCACCCCTCACATGGAAACCAGGGTCCTCCCTCTGAGAGCAGTTGGTACGTAGGAAAAATATTTTTAAAAAAATACAACAGCAATTGTGAGACTGAAGTGTTTTAGACACCAAAATCAGGAGACTCTCTTACCACTCTGTCTCTAAGTTTTGAGGCCATCCCTGCCCTGACACCCTGCCCAGGGTTGGGGCCAGGCTGGGCTCTTTTTTTTTTGCTTCCCAATGCAATCTCCCACTTCTGGAGAAGACCAGCAGGTCCTAGGGGCTCTTTGAAGATAAATAAATGTCCCAGAGACACCTCTCACCTTTCCTGGTGGTCCCCTTCCCTCCAGCAGTGTCCCTCACTGCTCCAGCCCTCTGTAGAAAACATGGCAGTGGGTGAGGAGGGGGTGGCTGGCACCACCTGTCCAGCCAGGGACCCTAAGCTGCTGCAGCTCCTCTGTGCCATGACAGGAGCAGCTTCAGCCCCAGCAAAGCTGAAATCCCAAGCAAGACCGGAGGAACAACGCAGTTGGGGACCTGCATCCACTCCCCAAACTTGTTGTGCTGTGTCCTGCCTAGCTGGGAGAGCTGTGGGATGGAGAAGACAGACCTGGCCAGGCTGGTGGCCCTGCCTCAGACCCGTGGCTTCCTCATGTTCAGGAAGACGTCAAAGCTGGAGCAGGAGCACCCGGGATGCTTCAAATCCCAGGGCATATTTTCCTTTCCAATGCTTGCTTATTTTAAAACACGCCTTAGCCAGTCACCTGCTTCGGCCGTCATCGACAGCCCCCGGCACCCACACGGGGTCCCAGCAGCGCAGAGCACCCCTCGGCAGCGGCTCGGCACCTCCCGCACCCGTGACTTGCATACCGACAGGGCCCATGGCTTTGTGGGCTTTTGAAAGCCTCTCTAATCACGCAGCGGTTTCCTCATAGCCATAGT
The DNA here is from genome assembly GCA_013389945.1 of Fregata magnificens. Lineage (NCBI taxonomy): Eukaryota > Metazoa > Chordata > Aves > Suliformes > Fregatidae > Fregata > Fregata magnificens. The sequence goes on along the minus strand of WAAD01026429.1, from coordinate 7,258 downwards.
GTGTGTGGTCAATAGCACTTGGGCAGCCGGCCAGCAATGCAATGCCCTTCCAGTCTTCTTGCAAGTGTTAAAAGTACTTTTTAGAAAATTGAAATACTAACTAGCCTCCACAAAAACAGTATCTAACAACTAGCATAGACCAAGTTAAGGGTGAATAATGTTCCACACTGAAATCTGAACAACTTCAGTGCAAAAATAAATAAAATAAAATAGTGCCAAAACATGGTTGTTTTCCAGAAACAAGCCAACCATTGTTAACTCTGGCTGCAATGACCTGTAGCACTACAATCATAGTTGAAAGTGCAGAACTTCTCTTACAGTCACCTCCGGTTCATACGTAGTTTTATTATACAGCAATGTAGTATTTTAGCATCTTCCAGTAAATGCAGGAATTTTGAAGTATTTATGAATTTAAAGTAAAGGAAGCCTTTTATTTCCAAGGTTCATTAAAAACTGCCTGATGAAGTTTAACTTCATTCCTTTTGTCTACCTGCTGCTGAATCAGAAGAGAGCTTAGGAAATCTAGTAATGGATGACACGTAATGAAATTAGTAAAATGTGCATGAAATACAGACTGAACAACCGATGCATGAATTACCTAGGAGTGGATCAGCATTCCTCCACGAGCAGCAGTAATTCATGCTTCTAGACTCAGCCTCAAAGGTACTTCTATCCCCAGCACAAATCGCTGAATAGCAGGCACCAAACACACTAAGTCAGATGTCTTCTTGTGACCGCAGAATGACTCCACGTGGGGATACAACACTTCTATTAGTAGCACTGTAAGATGCTAACACAAACACAACTGTGTGTACTGGAGGTAAAAACCTCGCAACTTTGATTCAAAAGATGAGATGGTGACTCTCCTTTTCTTTCATGCATTTCTATTTGAAACTTTGTTTAAAGTGAGCATTTAGGTTTCAGAAATGTGTATTTGCAAAGCTGGAGTAAATGCCATGTATTCAGCCACAACGGTCTATTATTCCCAGATGCTAACAACAGGAAAAACAAGTCTGTACGTAGTTAGTGCAATGCATAAACCCCTTTATTTTTAGGTAGCTGTAAAATTTCCAGTTACTTAAGCAGTTCTCTAATATATTGCCAAACTTCCCTTTACTAGGGGTAACCGTAATACATTCCAGATAAATAAAAATACAGTTAAGACAATCCTACATCTTTTCCTTAGGCAAAACATTCTTCAATTTAACTTCCGATATTGACACATGCAGAATAAGAAGGAATGAAATCTAATGTGAGCCTACAGCTATGGCACATTCTCCTTGAACCCTGCACTTGGTCTCACACTGTAGAGGGTGAAAAGGATGCAGTCCCAGTACTCTGGTGTAGTAGAAGGCAGAAAGAGTCACTATTTGAGTCTAATTTTATTCTATGAGCTAATTTTATTCCATGGTTGAAGAATTCTAGAAGGACCTGTTAAAATACTTGAAGTTGTTTCTGTGAGGTCTGTTCAGTGAAATGATGTTTTGGTTACTTCATTACGACAGATGTTTTAAGTTTCATGGAATCCTCCCCTTTCACCTCCAACATTACTTAAATTAATTATTCTATTATTGGCCTTTTGTTTGTAATTAGAGAGTTTGCTTTAAACAGCTAAGTGTAGCTCAGTGATATGGTTAGCTGATTTGCCCTTCATTGAAATGCAAAAACACACAACGAAAACCTTGAAATTTCAACTGTCATTGTTTATTACTGTTTTGGCTACATTCTCTACAATTTCAGCAGCATCTTAAAGAGACAGTTAATGTTTCTTTATATACAATGAAAACAAAATGGCTTGCAACATCAGAAACAAGAGCAACAGTTTAACTGTACAATACTAAATGAAAACCTGTGGTAATACAGCCTCCTTTTTCTGCAACATGGACAAAATTACATATAGGTACTCAGCATCAAGAATGGGATAGTAAAAAGAATAGTGAACGGGAGAGAGATACACTGTTCTGAAAAATAAGTTTCTACCATACAAGGCAGTTAGAAAATGTTTCACATTTTAAAATATCTGTACAAGCCACAAGAAACATTTCCTTGTTGATAGGAACTTCCAGAAATGGAGAATAACCATGAGCAACTTCTACATCTAGTATCAATGCGCTCTGCGGGTTGAGAACGCAATAAACTGACTTAAGGAACTGTACTGTATATTGCCAACACAGATCTGTTTTACATGCCTTGATTGTTAATGAATTACCTACTCTTAATCTCTCTATAACGTACAGTTGACTTGCACCTTAAGGAGGTCATTTGATTCTTCTGCAAAAGTAAAAGCAACGTCATTTAGCAGCAATTAAAAGCGCCTTGAGGGAGACTTAAAAAAAATACAATATCCAATTAGAAAAAGCCATACTTTAAACATTTGTACAGAAATAAGTTGCTGAAATTTAACTGAAAATGTGACATCTGTACAACAATTTACAATAGAGCTAGAAGGGAATTTATCATTATTCCTGCATAGAACATTATACATGACGTGTTTGCATTTGGTTTCATACTGTTGCTTGCTTTTATCAGAAGCCTGGAAAGTTTCACAAGTTTCAATACCACAGCAAGTATAGTATTTTTAGAAAATTGAGCAGATTTCAAAATTAGCAATCTATTTGAGAAATAAGTACCAGGAATTCCATATCACCCTTCCAATCTAAATTCAGTGAAACACCACCATATTTTTGGAGGTACAAGCCTGAGTTGCCAAATAAAATACCACAATTTTATCTGAGGAATCTGATACAGAACATATCTTTGACCATCTCACACTCCTTCCTTTGGTTTCAAAAGATCAATGTCTTGGAAAGATGGCAGTTTATTTAGTTTATAACCAGGCACGGAATTTTTCCTGTGTTTTCAAATTTGCTCACTACCCTTTTTTATTTAAATAATGAAAAACTACCCTTCATGTTAGAACTTTCCAGTATCAACCAAATGTACTTTAAGTATTAAAAAGATTATTTACAATGTTCCCCAGAAAAAACTAAAAACCTTTTCTTCAGTCTTAAACACAGTATACCTGTTAGTGTGTAACAGGCAGTGTCATCCTTCAACGTTTAAAGGTATTTCTCAGAAGGGTACATTTATTCACAGTCCATGATCCATTCCAATCATACAAATGACACTATGTAGTCTTCATACTTCAGTCTGAAAACACAGTTATCAAACTTGTCCTGTGTAAAAACACTCAAATGCTTTCAAGCTCAAGTCTGCATCTGGAAACTACACAAAAGGTATCATGCCATTCCTCGGTTGGAGAAATTTCAGTACGAAATAATGCTTGAAGTAGGTGGTGTAGGGGATGCTGCTAGCCCAGTCATATGCAAGTTTCCTGAAGAATTTGATCTCCTCATATGAGGGAGAAGATAAGGATCATTAGCCAGCTGGTGGACATCAAATCTATCCTCTTTTCGGTATGCTAAACAGCGTCTGATAAAGGCCTAGACAAGAAATGTAAAAAGTTACAATACTTTTCTAAATAATTATGTCTGCTTACAAGCAAATATGCACATCCTCCTGGATAAAATAGTTTCTAAACAAGTTCTTGTTTCTATGTAATTCAATTCAAATGACAGTGTAACAGCGGGGGGCGGGGGTTGGGTAATAATCAGCAAATTAATTGGTTTCAAATAATCACACTTCAGGTATGTATTTCCATGTTAAGGAACTATATTTACAAGTAAAACATTAGCATCTCATACAATTAGAATTCTGCCTGTGTTATACCTGAACAGCTTAGTAAAAACCAGAAGCAAGTGTCAGAGGATTGAAAAAGTAGAAAAGAGCTCCACGGAGCTTCTAAAACCACTCAGTAGGTGGTGCAGTAGGTGAAGAGTAGATGGAAGATGCAGGGACAGAATTTCAACGCTTTAGTTGACCTTTGAAAGCAGGCATTACCACGTCTGCTGTGACTGAATACAGCAAAAAGTGAAATTTGACAATGGTGCTGGCCATGTTCAATAGGCATGAAACAACTAATAGACTATTTAAGAAACCACTACCTAGCTGGAACTCCTTTCCCAGAAAAAACTCAATCCCATCTGCTTAAAAATATCTAATCAATTGAAAAATCTGTAGCTAGCTTCAGGACTATTCTTGAGACACTATGTTATCCTATGTTTAGGTCCATACGATGTATGCCAATCATTTTGTGCTGAAACTTTCTGTCAAGTTTTATGTCTAGCATACACAGAACATTTGGTCTCCTGAGAGCTTGGGCTTCAATATTTAATGATAGAAAATCCTTATTATTGCTACAGAACTGATTAGCACATCATTACTTAATTTAGAACTTAATTTAGAAGAATTACATATCTTTTCTTTGATAAATCTGTTCAGCTGTTTGTTCTTTGCTCCAATTAAAAACAGGAGATTAGAGCAAAAAATCTGTGATACAAGTTCCAAAGAATCCTGCTAGAATTTACTTCTATCATTTACATATCCAGCATGAACAAGGTACAAAATAAAAATCATGCACATCTGTTAATATATATTCACATGTTCTTGGACATTATGGATTTTAATCAAATTCTTCACAATAAATCCTTCATAACAAATGACTTGTTAACAGTTGTTTGCAAGATCCTCAGAGTAACAGTTTGTGTCTAAAATGTTTGTAAAATACTTCATGCTTCTGTGGCATTGTAGACACACTACTGTGATGCAAAGGAGAACATTGCACAAAATAGGAAAAAGTGAGGAGGATCAAAGGACAGTCACACTCTGAAAACTAACTAACAATGTCATTTCAGGTTCCACATTTATTTCATCTCCGTGTTTTCCAAATCAGAATTTCAGTTTACAAGCTGTTCTTTTCCAACTGCCAGGCCTATAAATCTGAAAGACAATTTGGATTCTACACAGTCATCATAAATGGTCTGAATTTACAAGTTAGTCTGAAATTGTTTTATAGCATTTCCACCAGAGAATAATTTCTCCTTCTCTCTTACAGCTATCGTGACAATGTTAATAAGAGTGGAGAACACTTGGTTTATTTTGGTCTTTCAAACAAACAAACAGAACATGCAATACACAGAGAATGTAAAATAAGTTGCCAATTCTCCATGCTGAACTGTCTACTCTTTCCTGACATCCTGTGTATAAAAACTGCTAATGGCAAAGAAACGCAAAGTTAAAAGACAGGGATATATACTGTTAACATGTAATGTTATCAGTTATATGACGCATATTTGTCAACTGCATTCAAGGGACACAATTTTTCCAAATGGGGGTGAAAAAACAAAAACAGCAAACAAAAAACTCAGTGAAACAAAAAACCCAGGAAAAACTACAATTCTTCAACCAAATTTTCATAACCTTAACTGCAACTTGCTCACTAACACTACTTTTAGAAAAATATAACCAATGGAAATATATTCTACAAATTCTAGCAGCAGGTTTATGTACCCAAAAGACTTATTTTCTTGCGAAGTTACAGCCTCTAGAAATAGGTTTCCTTTCCTTTTAATCTTTAGAAGCTAAATCTTAACATTCCTAATTTTTTTTGCAGCTTGTGTCCCAAGTCTAAGTATGTTTAATTAGTTGCTGAAATTTGTATAGGCATTCTACTATCTTGGCATTTTTTTCAACGAGCACATCTCTACTGCATCTGGTCATGAATATATCTTTCAAAAATTGGGACAGTTTTACAAACAAGTAACAGATATATAATGTTTTCTTCCATATTCACAGAATTGGATTTGTGTTACGGATGCTCACAGCAGCAATCATTTGGGAAACCACCCTAATCTGTTTCTGAATAGCTAGTATGTGGAGATGAGTTTGATACTACACATGTTTCAAAATAAGATTTTTAAATACAGGAAACATTGCCATCCACACCTTTGTGGCAGATAAACTATTTTAGCAGTCTTATTTCCTGAATCAGCATCAACATATCTTATAGATTCTTAACCTTAAGAATTTATGTTTCTAAAACTCAGCTTTGAGTTAATACACACATACTATGACCTATTAAGGGGAAGAGCGTTAGCAGGCATATCCTCCAGGTATTTGGTAGTCAAATAGTTCTTCAAGCCAATAAGGCTGCAGAGAATAACATTCACTATTTTCAGAAAGACCTTGTTACTGTTAGCAGAAATATTCCACAAGAACTTCTAGTGAGACAGCCTGAGTGAGACACATAAGGTCCTCTGGGAAAAAGCAAAGCAGACAATTTTGAGGCGCCCTACTTTAAAACGACTTGCAAATTTCTGGAATATATATATAGTCTCGCTTTGAAGTACATGATTTTGAGAAGTCCCAGAATAAGTTTGCTTAAATAAAAACATCAAAATACTAGTTCTCCGTTATGTTTTCCTACACATTTAGTTACTACATCCCACAGCATTCTTAAGTTAACAGCAATTTTACAGCTGAATCCTTTATGATGCATGTTTTAACTGTTACTCAGAGATCATATGAAAAGTTACCTTGGCTTCATTGCTTACAACAGGTTTGACAGGGAACTGAACTTCTGTGGCTTTTAATATTGTATTTTCTTGTAAGATATCTTGCTGTGATTGATTGTGGCCAAATGGCTGAAAAATAAGCACATGATTTGCTTCATGAGAGCTATCCAACTACTTTGATTTCATAAATATTTATGCTACAATAAGTTGTTGCAGTATTAATATAAACTGCTAACCGTTCTGTAAATAAAAAAGTTTCAGTCAAGATTTCCTACATTTCTTGCAATATCAATGCACACCACTACAAAGTAACACAAGTAATTTTCCACATAGATTCACATCTTTATGTCTATAATTCACAGCCTACTGGAAACAGGCATGCACACCAAAACTCTAAGATTTTCAAACAACATCTTCCTTACCTTTCTACCATAAAGGCATTGGAAAAAGATTACTCCAACTGACCATACGTCAACCTTATTAGAAATCTTTGGCGGCTCTTTGCCAACTACAAAACACTCTGG
>WAAD01026423.1:13606-23663 GCA_013389945.1 Fregata magnificens | reverse complement strand
GCGTCTTTGCTGCCGCATGGCTCTCCATCCCCTACTTCCACTGAGACGGCAGGCCGAAGGACCTCGCTAGCACACTGTCCCTCAAACTTTGGCGTGGTGCACCCAGGCTTATCCCTAGCAAGCCTGGTTTTATCCCTTTCCCCCTTCAGAACTAGCTTAAAGCTCTCTCACTGAGCCCTGATAACTCATGTGGAAAGATCCTTTTCCCCCTTTGGGACAGGTGTACCCCGTCTGTCACAGGCCTGGCATCATGTAAACTGACCCATGATCAAAACCCCAAAATTCTGCTGGTGACATGAGGCTCAGAGCCACGTATTGATCAGCTGGCCCTTCCTGTTTCTTTCCTCACCATTCCCCGCAACTGGAAGCATACAGGAGAACACTGCTTGTGCTCCTCATGCCTTAACCAGTCATTCCATGGCCTTGATTGCCCTCAGACTTCTTGTTGCGACTTCATTGCTGTCTGCCTGAAAAACCAATAATGGATAAGAATCTGAGGGCTGTACCAGGGTAGGAATCTTTCTCTTCACATCTTTAAGCCAGGCCCCAGGGAGGCAGCAGCCTTCCCTAAGAAGTGGGTCCAGTCTGCATATTGGGCCTTCTGTTCCCTTCAGAAGGGAGTCTCCTATGACAATGACCCATCTTTTTTTCTTTTTGGAAGCAGTTTTGTTGCAGGGCGTTGACTGACTTAACCTTGGTGACACCTCCAAGCTAGATGAACCATCGACCTTGCTATTGTTTGGTTCCACTTGCAGACCCTCATACCTATTATGCAAGGGCAGCTGGGAAGGTCAGGTAGTCACAGAGAAGATGTGCCTGCTGCACTGGGCAGGAACTTGTCACCATTGCTCCCTATCCCTTATGTCACTGTGTTCAGCCAGGTGGAGAGAGTATAGGGAATCCTCCATATCATGTGTCCTGTCTGCCCGTTGGGCCTGTCTCAGGGAAGGTAGGGTGCAATTCCAGTAGTCTATGTCTCTCTTGCACTCCTTGATACTCCTCAACCTACTCACCTCCTCCCAGAGCTCTGTCACCAAGCGGAGGAGTTCCTCTACCTGGGCGCACCTCCCGCAGGTGTGCTCAATACTGCCGTCCAGTACTGGCATAAGAGTAGGGCACACCCTACAGCCTGACACCTGGGTGGCAGTGTGTTCCCACCAGAGTTCTGTCTGGGAAGCTGTGTCAGTTGTGGTGAGTCCAGAGCTTAGAGAGGCCATGGCTTTCTGCCGGGTGGATGCCATTGCTCCCTGGTCGAGCAGGCAGAGCTTCAGCGCCCTTCTTGCACGCCTTTCTGTGCAAACTGCCACGCAAACTGCCACACCACACCTTTGTTGATGCACCACACCCGTTTGCTCACCCTGTTCATGGCGCTCCAGGTCATGAGCAAGCCGTGGGCTCCTGGTAGCTCTCTTGGCTCCCCCTGAGGTTCCCCCAGTTCGGAACCCCGCCCTGTGCACCATCCTAGAGCTCTCTGCTGTGAAAAAAAAGCAGAGGAAAGAATCTGTAACATAGGAAAAACACATTTATACAATTAACCATGAAACCTCTTCACACAAAATGCACATCTGATTAGTAAATTTAGTAGAAGCATTGAGCCCAGTGGGATATCTATTAGACTTTTCCCTAAAACATTTAAACTAGCTTTGTACTGTCTGAGTCTAGGGTCTGAAAGATGACAGATTTTTATTCAACAAATACTTTTAGGTCCAACATACTAGAATTACATAGGTTTTTAAAAATCTGGAATGATATGGATTTCTGTGTTTATTCATAGCAGCTCAGTATTACTTCATTTTTGTTTTACATGATAAAATTGATTTGTTACACTTTTACAAGTAAAACAATTATATGTATTCATAACTTGGTTTGAATGATAAGGCATTGTCAAAGGGTTGCTTTAGTTTTTAAAATAACGTCTTGGCTCTGGTTTACAAATAAGCCATATATAATATAGCAGGTTTTAATCATCTATTGGAATTCCTACAGAATGTATCTGTCATAGAGTATTTTATACTTAGTGGACAATGTAAGTCTTACACTACATGGATATTAGCCATGTTCAAATCTTTTGTTCCTTTGCTGTATTTTGCTCTGGTTACTATGGTTTGTGAGAAATGTGTGTTTTGCTTCTTCAGTTTATAAAGTAACAGTTTCTTTTAAAAAAATACCACTTCATTCCATAATTACATTGTGGTAATTTTGACCAAATACTCAGTCTTTTAACTCTTTGCAGGTTTATATGATACTAGTCAAGAGCATCAATGAAAAGGTAGTAGATGATTTCTAGTTGTCTTTTCTATCCCTCTTGATAGGTGTATAAATGACAATTTCTATATAGCTTATATTACAGTAAACTTAATATGAAATTTACAAAGTCAGCCTCTGTACCTCAGCCATCCTTTTCTATAACTGGTTTGTTTTACACAAGCACCTGGAATTCAGGTTGAGTTGCACTCAGTACCCTGCAAATACAAATGACTGTTCCTGCTCTCAGTCTTGACAAGGTAGGAACAAAGAGATAAAAATTTTCAAGCAACCCAAACATTAAGTACCAAAATCACTAAACATATTACATTATGTTTGACTACCAAGTCTCCTTTTATTTAACGTTGCTGGAATGAGTATATTTTCATCTTCCTACCTTCCTTCCTTCTTTCCTTCCTTCCTTCCTTCTTCCTTCCTTCCTTCCTTCCTTCCTTCCTTCTTTCTTTTCTTCCTTCCTTTAATTTTCCTTTCCCTTCCTCTTCCCCTTCCCCTTCTTCTTCTCCTTCCTCTTCCTTGCTCCCTATTTATCTCTTTTTCTTCCTTCCTTGTCACTTAACATTTTCATTTTTTTGATAAAAAGGAAAAATATAATCTGATTGAGTGATTTAAAGTATTCAGTTGCAATATCTTCCTAAGCCAATGTGATCAGAGTGAAAAAGGCCAAAAGTGTTAGCTTGTTTCAGGAGTAAGTCGTGGCAATGACCAGATTAGGACCTTGAAGTCTTCAGTTGTTGTTTTCTGATGCTTGCTCTAAGCCAAATCCAAAATTAACTGAAATATTGTGTTTAAGGGCTTGGAGAGGCCATCTGCACCATCTCTTGTTGGACATGGTCCCATGGGTGGTCCTGGCTCGGGGGCCCACGGCAGGCAGGGGAGGGCTCTGGAGAGCTGGAGACCTGCCCTGCCATGGTGATGCTGGGGCAGGGACTGATGGCTCCGGGGGGCTGAAGTGGGGTCCTGGGCCCTGGGCAGGGTGTGGGAGCCCTAGGGGAAGAGGGCAGGGACAGTAGGGTTTGCAGTGCCCTCAGGGCCTTGACAATATCGTCCGTTACAGTTTAGGTAGCTCTCTATTTATAGTTACCATTGGAGCCTTATGGACTAAACGAGTTTGTTCTTGAAAATTTGCAGAGGCTACTTGTGTTTGATTCATCTTTGTTGTTTCCCTCTGCTCCATCAAAAATTCCCAAATGGGTGTCGTGCTGTGTTCTAGTGTCAATAAGGAGGATTGACCTAGAAGTCAACGGCTTTTTCTTTTTTGCACACGTCATTTTAGGTTACTTTTCACGTGAAGAACAAGTGGCCATTGAAGATCCCTGGGTGAGACTCTCAGCTGGGGATGTCAGAAGCCATGCCCATAAGTAAGGAAGGCAGAGGAGACACCACCGCCTGACTCTTCAGGGAGGAAAGTTCATCAGCCCATAGCCAGAAATTACGTGACAGAGGAGCATGGTGGCTCTAAGCCATAGATGACAGTGAAGCTTTGATTGTCCCAATGGCCCCAAGGTGCCACAGCAGCAGGAAGCCCTTCTGCAGCCACTCTGCGAGGGGCATACATGGCTTCTGGCTGATGGGAGAAGCAAGCAGTCACCAGAAAGCTCACAGCTCTTCAGGACATGGCAAGACCATAGTACTGAATGACAAAGCCCTGATTTTGGCAGAGTAAAAGGATGTTTAGGTGGCTGTGCAGAAAAATCTGAAGCAGATCATTCCCTGATACAGGCTCCATTGTGCTGGTTAGACAACATACAGACCGTGATCAATAGCTGTAACATCCTAACATGTTACAGGACCTGCACCAAAACCTGAGGTTTAAGTAAAGAGAAGTAAACGGTATTAATTCTACTCACTTTTTTCTTCTTGTTAATATTTTTGATACCATTCCAGTCTACTTTAGAGAAGGGAACTTGGGGTTTTTACGCTTGAGAGAACTGATCCTGTCTTGGTATGGAAATGATTAAAATTCTTTCATAGGCCAGGAGACATCATTTTCAATACCTATATGAAAAGTTTGGTTCACATATGACGTAGCCAGCCCCAAGTACTCAGCATTTGTGAGCCAGATCCCTTAAAGGGCAGAGGAGTGAGTTAAAATGAGAGTAATATTTTATACAGCTTGGTTATATTTGCCTTCTTGCTTTTCAATCTTTAGTGTAAATTGAGTCATATTTGTAAGATTTTCTCTAAAACTAGGGTTTGAGGTGGTTGAATATTTGTTTCATTTTAAATAAACCAAGATTCTCAGGTAAGAAATTGTTCTTAAGGATATTGTCTATTCAATTGCATGATCTGCTGTCTTATCTGACCTGGGGAAGCAATTGCTATTTTCAATATGAATGAAGCTTCTTAACGTAGGCAAGAGTTTTTTCTTATTCATATTTCAGTAGTTGCCAGAAATGTGATAGATATTGTACAACCAGAAAAAGGAACAATTCTTGACTTGAAAATCTTATAGTATTGCTCATTTTCTTTTCCCAGCGGCATGGTAGTGATGGCGTTTCTCATTAGCTGTAACGTCTGTTCTGACATTAGCATATGTGGCTATCCCTCCTTTGACCTTAGATGAACCTTGCTGATGTACATTGTCTCATAAACAGGCCAATTTTTTGCAAGTCCTGTAATTGCATCCATGTGATGCTTTCTTTTGGGAGGTTGTTGTTGTTTCTCTTTGCTGCTGATACGTAACAATTCTTGCAACATTACTAAGGAATGCAGCTTCGCTAAGACTCAATAAAGAAGATGGCAAATGGTGGTTATCCACACCAGCTGCACACACTCTGCTATCCTGCATAGTTCAACTCACTGCTAACTACCGAGCCAGCTCCAGAGCTTTCTATCCCTAATACAGTTAACAGTCCATACTCTTCTGTTAATTTCTTATGCTTAGATATACTCAGCTTCATTCATAATCTTGGACAGAAAAATAGTGTTTATATTTTAAAGATATTTTTAAGAGCATGTCTTTTAGTGTCATGCCAAATTTTACATCTACAAAGGAATTTACATAAATGTACAGGGAAAGTTGAAGGGCCTGTGCCATAACTCAGTAATGTTTCATCTCAAATAACCAATTAGATGGATTCAGAGCAGACTCACTTCTCAAAATTATTTAGTGGTACTATTCATAAATGACATTTGAAATTATCAGTTGCTGAAGTGGAAAGATTGGCTAAGTTTGTTTTCAGTAAGTATAGGAATGTAAAATAATACAAATGAATACTTCGCCTGTGCTGAGTTGAAAATTACTGTGGGCAAGTTAAAAAAAGCCAAATTTCTCTGTTATTGTTGAAGTATTACACAACAATGGAATTTGATGTTTGTTTATCTCTTCTTTTTTGGAAAATGCATGTAAATATTATGTAAGATATAAGAGCATTTCTATAGCAAATTGAAAATATTTAATAGTACTGTGCCCAAGTCATACTGATATCAAAGGGTTAAAACAACTATGATGGTCTGCCTTGAATCCTTGATGACAAGAATAGAAAGCCCCTAAAAACAAAGAGCTGCAAATACCTGCCTTGGGGCTAGCCATCCTTCAGGCAGAAGCCACAGCAGGACATGAGGTAACACCGTAACTTAGTGGCAACTGACAGGATGAAGGCATGACCTCTGGTTACCCTAGGTAATTATAATACTACAAAACACAGCCCTAGGAGGAGACCTTAGATGTAAATGTGAGCCCACCTTAATATAATGAGCCAAACTAAAAGTAAGACATGTGCAGACGAACTTTTGTACAAGTAACCAATCAGATATTTTAATGTTTCTTCTTTTTGTTATCATTTTGTATAAAAGACCCCATGTGTTTCTAAAAGGTGTGCCAGCTGATGTTAAGTACCCGGCACCCCACTCTGCAGACTGGCAATAAAGCAAATATCTCGACTCAGTGTGTTGAGTGGCATTTTGCACACTGGGTGAAGAACGCTGATTTAGGGACAACAATACTAAGTCATACAGCCTGAACTTAAAAAAAAAAATTGCAAAAAGACACCCTGTACTTCATGCTTTTTATTAATCAAAACATATTTTCATTTTATTTCAGGACCCTGCTTCTGAAAATGGATCTGAATACGTCTGCGTGGAGATAATCACAAAACTCTATATTGTTTTTTTCTCCACTGAGTTGTACGTATTACATCTTAAAGTCACAACCAAATGTAACAGGTCAAATTCTTTGTCTTCAGTAGTCACTGAAATTTAAGAGAAAACTTAAATGAGGCTAAAATTTCATGTAATGAGTCCCTATGAAATGATCACACAATCAAATAAAAGCGCTTCCACTAACGTGTATCACAGTTCACAGCTGGTAGGAAGAACCCCCTATGAGAACATGTGTTTTGTCTACCTTTTCCTTGCACCATTATCAAAGAGTTGTCTTGATCACTTCCTATGAAGTCTCTGACGGAAAATTTGGGCCCTTGATATAAGTAAATAAAAATCTAAAGCGGACTTGATATAAGGTCCTGAATGCACCCAGAGGACGCATAGAGAAGCGCTCCCTGCCTAAGGCTCACTCTCTGTATGCTGGCCCTCCTCTTGCTTGCAAATTCCTGTGGATTGCCAGGGCTTGAGTCAGGGAAATGGCATGTGCATAAGTTACTGTGAGAGAGCACCTTCAGGCCCAGAATTCATGGGGCAAGACAAAAATGCAGGTAGCCTTACCAGAAGTAAAACAGCGCTGCTGAGTTATGAGGAGGCAAACAATGAGATTCATGGAAAGGCTGAAGCAATTTGACTGAACTTGACAAAGAAGAAAACACGACAGAGCCCAGAAACACAGGCAGGATAGCTGTATTGCTTTCTAAATTCAATATGAGCGCCTCTGTGCCAAATATTCTCCAGAATATCTTATGGAAAATAAAACTGCTTGCTTTTATCTGAAAGTTTTTGGTCTAAAATGCTGTAGTTAATTTCTTCTTTTAAGTGGATGCCTTTGGGAATTTGAATATAATTAAACCATAAGTATCTCACAATAAGGGGACAGGGGGAAAAATCAAGTTGAACAGTTATGAAAGTTATGCATTTTTGTTATTACTTGTCAATTAATGGTATTTAGAAACTGTTAATTTAATTTTTTTAAAAAAATCTTTTTAGAGCAAATACTAATATGAAAGTCAAGAACAAATGTACGACATTTCCCGCTAGTAAATGTGGTAAGCAGAACCATGGGAACTTATTTAAATATTAAGCAGTGTTTCATTAGATAAATGTTTTTTTTTAATAAATGATCATATTTTGGCCTAATTGACTGCATTTGCACTTGGAATATTACTACTGTTGGTTTGAAATTATGGTTTTGAAACAGTCACTAGCTAGTGGCTCTCAGTTCTTTTAATGAGTTATACTGAGGAATTCCCCCGCCTTTCGTACAAGTCTCCACTTCTTTTGAAGTTCTGATCCTTTATAAATAATTATGAACTAGCTTGAAATTGTGTTATAAATTAACGTAGTAAAGTTTGCCTTATGAAATGTGTTCCAAATTACATAAAACCCCTTGAGTTTATAGAAAAAAATAACCTCATTAACTTAAAAACATTCTATGCCAAAACCCAACCATTGCTACAGAAATTGCAGGAGAAAATTCTATCATGAGCTCCCCTTTCTCTTAGGTTATGCTGCACTAATCATTTTCTTGATTAAAAATCATGGCACAGGAAGAATGGGCATAATATGCAAAAAAAACCCCCAAAACATCTCTTTATTAGCTGTTCCTGGGAGGGATTTCAATTGTACTTTTTTTTTTTTTTAGATAAATGTTACATGAAGTAAGCCTCTTCTATCAGAATTAAAAGCTCTTTTGTAATAATTTTATTTAATCTTGATTCAGTATGATTCCTAAAGTCATTTACCATCAAAGAGTTTCATTCCAAGTGCCCGAATCCAGTTACAATTTGCAGTTGGCTGATTGTCAATAAATCCTATCTCTCAGCCTTTTCATATCAATTGAGAAATGAGATGCTGATCTCAAGCAAGCCTTCATATTGGTCACAAAGTTTTGGAAAGTGAGTGAACATAAAATTCCCATTCTCTAATGGAGTGAATTCCCATTCATCAATAAATGTTTGAAGGGAAAGGTGGGAAGATGACTCGAAGTGCAGATTTTCTAGCCAATTATCTTTACTGACTAAGCAGTAAGACAACACGGTTTTCAGTAAACATGAGGGCTTTGAAGTCTGTTGTTTTGTAAAGCTTTTTTATCTTCTTCCTTTTAATTGCCTTTTTTTCCTTATTTTTAATTTGATTCTTTTCCAGATGAATAATAATCATAAAACCTGATATATTAGATTCACATTTTCAGTGCATTTTTTGACATGGTGACTATAACTGTGTTTCCAACAGGATTCCTATGTCAAGAGAACTGTCTTATCAGTATCAGAGACAGAGATAAAGACAATGCTATGGAACAATTTCAGATTGTTAAAATGATCTCTTTAACACATTTAAAGAACTTATTCAACAGAATCATGGTCAAATGACGTACTTAAA
Source organism: Fregata magnificens (assembly GCA_013389945.1). Classification (NCBI taxonomy): domain Eukaryota; kingdom Metazoa; phylum Chordata; class Aves; order Suliformes; family Fregatidae; genus Fregata; species Fregata magnificens. The sequence goes on along the minus strand of WAAD01026423.1, from coordinate 14,912 downwards.
CACTGTGGCCAGGGGTTAATAGATTGCCTTCTCTAGTTAAGGGAAAAGAGCAGAAAGAGGCACGTCAGAAGTCATCAGTCACTGTATATCACCAGTAGTACCCTTCCCTTTTGGGTTGCAGGAGATAGGAGGCAGATGAGATAACATTTAAGTAAATCATGAGAGTAGACTTGTTTTTTTTTAAACTGAAATCTGTAGGATCCCTAAACAATGAATCAAAGACCCAGATGCACCCTGAAAGGTGCAGGGAGGTAAAGGAGAGAAGGACACCATCAAGGCTCTAGAAGCTGGGACCTTAATGCCAAAATGAAGAAATACCCCTAGAGAAGCAGAGGGAGCAGATGTGAGTCTTGTGGGCCAGGGTAGCTCAGTATGGTGTGTGCTGCTCTGTGCAACTGTTGCCATAACAACCCTAGCCAAACCCTTATCTGTATGAAATCAAACGTTCGGTAGCCACGGTGATGGGAATAAGTAACCGCTTAAGTATTGTCTGCAAAGCACTTGCTGCTAGAGAACCTTGCATAGCCCCAACACATCTGACATAAAAGTCAAGAAGAATCAGGGAGGATATCTGGGCATTTATTAGCTAAAATTTAACTTAGCTTGTTCTATCTTAACAATACTATGTCATAATGACATAGGATACCTCTCCTAGAACAAAGACCCCAAAGTGAATGATAGTCTGCCTTGTNTTGGGAGGAATTATCCCCCGTGTTCCCGGCGCCGTGAATAAAGAATGCCTGCCTTTTAACACTACATTGGTGTTACGAGATTTTTTCCCAATTTCGGTGACACAACCTCTGTAGGAGGTCTGAGAAAAGCAGAACTGTGCCATCAACTGAAGGTCCCACAACTGTCTAGAAGTTTACAATTGTCCTCCCAGATGGGCTAGGGCTGGTGAATGGGAGAACAAGGGAGTGCAAGCAGCACATTCAACGCTTCTGTGCAAGAACTCAGGGAAATCACAGTATCACAGGATTGGCCCCAAAAAGTCAAGTGCTTTTTACAAGCTATTGCCAGGAGGGAAAGATACCAGAGGAGCTTTTAGCATGTGAGAAGAATTTGCCCTGTGATGGCTTTATTGGACAATGACATTCCAGGATAGGAAGGAAGAAATAGCTTGGAGAGGGAAACCGTAATTGATCTATATTTGCCAGAATATAAATAAAAGTCTCACCCAAAATAACTTGCAGTTCTCTCATTAAATAGTTCCTCTGAAGTTGTGAGGGCTGGGAGCTGTACCACATTAAAAGAAACTTAATAGTGATGGACTTACTTTTTTTTTTTTTTTTTTTTTTTTTTTTTA